>SJXQ01008895.1:0-126291 GCA_006408695.1 Aepyceros melampus | reverse complement strand
TCGGAGCCCGGGTCCTGGTGATGCGGCCTCTTCCCAGGGACTGGCCCGGAGCGCGCGCGTCCCTGGGAGGCCTGGCCGCCCGCGCCCGTGGCACGCTGGGAATGCCGCCCGCACTGACCGGCCCCCTCCGCCGGGGGAGAGGCCCTGCGGCCGGTGGACTTTTAAGGACTGAACGGGGAGCGAGCTGCGTCCCTGGCCTGGCGAGCTGTCCTCGGATCTGGCCCCGTCTTGGAGGGGCTTGGCCGGGTGCCCGGTGGGGAGAGGTCTCGGCGCTCAGATCAGGAGTGGACCGGGCTTGGAAGCCTGCCGGCTCTAGCTGGGCCTGTGTGCCTCCTTCGTCCCCGCTTGGGCGGTGCTGAGGGCCGGGAACCGCTGTCGCTGACTAGCAGGGGCTCCGGGCCTGGTTTGGACCTTCCACCTGAGCCAGGGCCTCTGGGTGCTTCTTAGGAGGCCTGGAGATGGGGAATAGGACCGTGCCTGTAGCCCCAGCTGCCATTTTCCAGCGCCGGGCCCTTACTTGACTTAGCCAATGGCCCTCGGTTTTTATCGTCACTCCCATTTCATAGATGAGAGAATTGAGGCTTAGACACATCAAGTATCTTGTCCAAAGCCTTCTGGCTGATCTGTGGTGCAGCCGGGATTTAGACCCAGTCTTTGGCCTTTCGGTCTCAGGGGACAGAAGATGAAGCGGAGGGAGAGTAATATCCCCACCCCCTTTCCATGTCCCCCATGATCGTTCCTTCTTCGGGCAGTTTTGGGTGATTCCTCCCACTCTCGGGCTTCGCCCATGGGTCCTGGGCCCATGCCGTGTCCCCTAGTCCCAGAGGCTGCGGCCCACCTGATGCGATCCTTGGGGCCTTGCACCCGATCCCCGACAGGCCCAGTCTTTCCCCAGAGGCTGGGAATGGCCGCCCCTGCCCTCTTCCTTCCTGGGCTGGAATTGGGTCCCTGGTTCCCAGATGTGATCTTTTTTCTCCACTGCCCAGTCCTGCCCCATTGCACTCTGGAGTTTGACATCCAGCTCCTGCCTCGTCGCAGGGCTCCAGGAGGGAGGACCATGTCCGGGTCCCCCTGGGTCCCTGATGCCACCCTGTGTAGGGAGGCCTTGACCAGGTGCTCAGCTGGAGACTGGGGAGGGAACGGATGTCTGAGGAAGCCCCAAGGTGCTGGGGATTCCAGCTCCTGCTGGAGGGGGCCCTTCCCCCATCTCAGTGACCTGAGCCGTCCCTCCCAAGGCCAGCCAGCTCTGGCCCCGCCCCGCCACTCTGCTTTGTCTCAGCCGCTTCCTGGAGGACCCTCGGCTGGACTCACATCCGTTGTTTCCTGTATCTTGGCCACATTGTCACCTGGGGTTACCTGAGGCCAATGGAGGGAAAGAAGTCTGGCGGATTTCAGGCCAACTGTGTTTGCCAGGAGTCTTGCAAATGTTGCCTGCTGACTACCGGGACCCCCAAGGTAGGGGTTATGGCCTTTGGAAAACATAGCAACGCTCTGCCCTCCTCCCTTGCAAGCTGGTGGTGGGGGCGGTGAAAACGCCACTTCGTCCTTCTCCGGGGCTCAACGGGGCTGTCCCCGAGCAGTCTTCATCCCTGACCTGGAGCTCAGAGACTCTGTGGGGGCAGAGACTAGAGTTCAAGCTTTGGGTCAGACCCACTTGAATCTATATCTTACAGCCACCTTTACACACCTCCACCTTTCAGATCCTTCTTCAAAGTCACCTCACCAGGAACCCTCCCCTCCCTGAGGAGTCCAGCCCAGCCCTCCTGCCCCAAGTTGGGAACTGTCTATATCTCTCCTTGACAGAGACTCCTCAAGGAAGCAGGAGGCCCTGAGGGTGGTTGGGGACCTAGTAACCTCTTTCACCTCTGTTCTCTGGGCGGCCGTTGACCCCCAATCCCACCCTCTCATGTCACCCCTGAGAGAGAGATGAGACCGGGGAATACTGGTCTGATGGGGAGGAAGTGCAACCCTGATCTGGGATGACAGTCTGATGACACACAGCCCTCTGCTAGGATGTGGGTCTCACCGTGTGTGTGTGTGTGTGGTGTGTGTGTGTGTGTGTGTGGTATACAGCCTTGACTTCGGAGGCTTATTTTTAGAGACAATTAGTCTTCTGAAATGATAGTCTGAGGGTGGAGGCATGGTCCGAGAAGGGGGCATGGGGGAGGAAGACCTGAAGTCGACTCAGGGAGAGAGACAGGAGGCAGCTGAGTGTGTCTGCTCCTTGACCATCCAGGAGCAAGCTTTGGGTTCTCAGCCAGGCGTGGGACCTGGGCAGTGGGGATGGAGTGGACCAGGCTCTGGGCCGGAGCAGTAGGTGTAGGGGTGGGTGGAGACTCGTGGATGGATACAGGGGCTGGGGGTTGGGGTGAGCAGCCTCGCTTGCCCCGGACTCCTGGCCCTTCTTCATTCCCTGGACACGGAGCAGGTGGCGGCCTTCCTTGAATGTCCCCGCCCCAGCCCCGCCGTCTGGGTTCCAGACGTGGCCTCGGCTTATGGGGCCACGTTCCCTCCCTGGCCAGCTTGGCAGCCACTTCAGACACGCTCGTGCCTGGATGCCCCCTGCCTCGCTGAGGACAGAGAACACAGTCTGCCTCCCCCAGCCCCAGCCGCCCCCGCCCTGCTAATCCCGAGCACACGGGCTGAGCCAAGAATGTCTTGCATACTCTGGCGGGCGGGCTAGCCACGAAGCCTCCTGGAGGGGCATGAATCACGGCCCCCGCCTGCCAAGTGCTCACTTGGGACGTGTTCGAGGCTGGCCGTGCCCAGAGCTGATGGGGAAAAGGGAGGGAAGGAGAGCTGGCAGCTGGCATGGGCAGACAGAGCAGTTTTGAGGGGAGAGATGTCTGCTGGACCCATCCCTGGTGGCAACACAGAAATTATGTTATAGGATTTAGGAGCCTGGACTTCTCGGAATTCCACGGGTCTGAAATGTGAGACCCGTGGAATGTCACATTGCACCCCTCTGACAGCACGCTGATGCCAAGGCCCCTTCCTGCAGGTGGGATGCCGAGGCTCCAAGAGGGCAGAAGGCTCTGCTCCAGGTCACATGCGGAGTCAAGCATTGGCTGGGCTGCACCCCGGCCCCCTGCCTTCGGTCTGAGGCCCTTTCTAGTCCCATGGCAGTGTCTGTTCCAGCTCCTCTCCCAGCACAACCCTGTGCTCCCGACTGATAGGAGAGAACATTGGGGACCTCCTTCTCCTCCAGCTCCCCCATCACTCTAAGCACACAAGTCATCCCTGCCTTATCTGCAACAACTCCCGTGCCCAGCTAGACTTCCCCTCCCTTCTGTCTCCATCACGAAAGGAGCCTGCCTGAGGCCCAAGCTTGCTCCCACTGTCTGTACTTGCTCACGCCCTTGTCCCCAAACTGCCCACCGAGTGCTGGGTGTCCTCCGGCCAGAGACACTGGGCGATCACCCTGCTCTCCCGTGTCCGCAAATGCTCCCTAGCTCTTGACACATCACCATGCTTAGTCTCTCCCTCATCTGAAAGTGTCTCTGGGCGGCGCCCACCCTCACCTTCGCCCCAAGCTTTCTCCATCAATCCATCCATAGTCAAGTTTCTTTAGAGGGATGTCTACACTTCCCATCCCCTCCATCCTCACTGCCCGCCCTCTCCGGATCCCTCTCCAGTCCTCTACAGATGGAGAGGGGGATGCTGAAGCTCTCATGGCTTATTGCTACTGCTCCCAACCATGCTGTTCACCCTCAATGTCACCTGTCACAAACCCCTGCCCATGCTGGTCCTTCTGTCTCCCCCATTCCCTCCCTTGGGGCTCCTCCTTGAGTTGGTGATCAGTCTAGATCCCCTCCTCTGCTCACTGTCCTCTTCCCTGGGCCGGCAGTCTGATTATCAAACACTGCGGTTGATAACTGTCCCCACTGTCCCGGGATCTGCCAGCTCCGTCTCCCCAGGGCGCCAGACCAGTATATCCAGAACCAAATTGATGTACCCACCTGGGTGAGCCAGGGGCCCTCACACTCGGCTGTCCGGGGTTCCCACCTGCCCTGCTCCTCACCACGGCTCCCCCACTTTCCGTGAAGCTTCCCCCACCCCCACCTACCTGATTCCAGGTGGAGATGCGGCATCACCTGAGACTCCTCCCTCTCCCTCATCCCACCCTAGGTGCCAGGGATCGACCAAAGCCAGGCCATGCGATCCCATGACTTGGTTCTCTCCCTGCTGTAGTCGCCTTCGTTCTGAGCTCATCTTATCTGGCTCGGACTATTGCAACATCGACATCATTCATCTCTGGCCCTCCAGCTGGCCTTCCACGGGGAGCCAGAGGGCGCGTCTTCCCACGCAAACCTGCCCCTGCCCCCCAGGGCAACGCCCTTCCCTGGCTCCCCACGGCCCCCTCACCCCACGGGGCCCTCCACGTCTAGGTTCTTGGTCACCCCTCCGGCCTGACCCAATACCCCCAACCTTGTGTTCCATTCACCTCCAAAGACCCATCACCTCCAACCAGACCGGACCGATTCTCCCTTCCAATCTCTTACCTCCCATTTCTTCCCTTTCTCAAGAGACTGGCCAAGTTGAAAGTCCCCTCGGGTAGGTTTCCAGTGGTCCTGCAGCCACTCCACTCACCCCGCTGCACGCCATCCCTGCCTGGCTGTGTCCCCTGCTCCTGTGTGGACTCGGAGGGCAGGGCTGCATCCCATCCTCTTGGTCCCTTCACGGCCTGGACTAGAGGGTGTGCTCACCACACACATACTAAACGAATGAATGAATGAGCCCAGCAAGGCCTCAGTCCTCTCCTTGGGGATCCTGCTGATCTGTTGCAATCCGAGGCCCCAGTTGCCCTTCTGGCTTTGAGTTCTGAGCACTCAGGTCTGAGTTCTGAGCATTTTTGCCATGGGCTGATGGCTGGTGTGTGGAGATTTATTCTCCTCTGAGATTTCTAATCCCACCGGAGAGGGGCAGAGTGGGGTGGGTGCCTGGGAAACCCGAGGGCTGGCGACAGTGGGAGGGAGGAGCAGGTGGGCTAATGCATGGGCTGGCACTTGGCTCTGACTCTGGGGGACCTTATCTTTGGAGGAATTGGCTGGGGAGGGGGCAGGAGACCTGTCGCCTGCCCTTTTCCAGACCTACCCTGGAAACCCAGGCTAAAGACCAGTGGGTGGAGGAGCCCGTGGAGAACTGGAGTTTGTGCAACAGCCTTCAATATGTTTGCAATAACAGGGAAATGGAAAAAATGTTAATTTAATTTTGACAGTGCCCTGGGGATAGTGCTCATGGCTCAGAGCTCACTGACTGCCACCCTGTCCAGCCCTGCTCTGGAGACTCCAGGGAGGGAATGTGGGCAGTGAAGGGTGAGACGGTCGGGACTCCCCGTCCCAGGCTGTCCCCCTGCTCCTGGTCACTGTGTGGACCCCTCCCTCCATGAAGCAGCCTGCTCAGGGTTTCGAGAGCCATATGCCTTCAAGCCGAATGAAGGCGGCTCACCAGGGAAGTGGAGACCAGCTGCTCACTGCACGTGCCTTCCGGGGGTGGGCCTGGGACTCTGATGAAGACCCCCAGCTGGGAAGGGCCAGCCTCTTCTGCCTTGAGCCTGAATCACCCAAACTCTGATGATCTCCGTGTCTGCCCCCAGAGACTCGTGGGGAGGGTATGGCGAGGGCCAGGGTGTCAGGAGACCTGGCTCTGGGAGCCAGCTCAGCTCTTTAGCAGCTGAGTGACCTTCTCAGAGTCACCTCCTCTCTCTGAGCCTCTGGGTCCTCACTAGGAATGTGCTGGTGCCTGAGTGCCTGGCTTCAGGCAGGGCGGGGACCTTTGGGGGGAACTACCAGGGGCTCTGACCCCCTTTTCCGGCACTTAGAGCGCGAGGGTCTGGGATGCTCACCCCCAGATCTCAGAGCTGTTGATCTCCTAGCATGTTGGTTTCTGTGTGTCTCTCCATGTGCCACGTTTGGAGGGGGCATGGGGGCAGCAGCGGGGTCAGAAACACGGCCCCTCAGCTTCTTCCGGGGGTCTCGGGTGATGGGGGCTGAGTCACCCCTGGTTGCTGTCATGGTGGTGTCACAGGTGCATTGATTTAGGATCTCCAGAAAGCAGACCTTGAGACAAGGTGTTGGCTGCAGGTCTCTTATTTGGGAGAAGGCCCCAGGAATCACAGGTAAGGTGGTGGGAGACAGGCAGGGAAGGGAGAAAGGCCACCGTGAGCAGGCAGCCCAGGGCTTTCTTCCCCAGGGCAAGCAGTGCTGCCCGACAGAACACTCTGTGCTGGGGATGTTCTAAATCTGCCCTTGCTGGTATGGCAGCTACTGGCCGCATGTGAGGTACTGGGTGACTAGTGCAGCTCAAGAAATGTATTTCCACTGGCTCAGATGGTGACGCGTCTGCCTGCAACGCAGGAGCCCCGGTTTCGATCCCTGCATTGGAAGATCCCCTGGAGAAGGGAATGGCAACCCACTCCAGTATTCTTGCCTGGAGAATCCCATGGAGACTGGCGGGCTACAGTCCACGGGATCGCAGGGTTGGACACGACTGAGTGACTGAACAACAAGTGTAGGCATTCCTGGGGAGGCTGGGATACTGACCCGCTCTTAGGGGGCATCAATCCCTACAGCTCTTGGCAACACCCAGCCCAACCAGTTTTCTGGTGTCAGAGAGCCCTCAGGCAAAGAAGGAGAGAGACAGAGGCAGTAGCTTGAAGCCATCTTCATACCAGAAACACGCCAGCAGCCGGTAAACTCACGTGGGCTGAGGGGTCTAGGTAGGGCGCCCACAGACACATCTCATGGGCAGATTGCTGACAACCCAGGAGGCTGCAGCCTCTGACCCACCCCCTTCCTTTAGCCTTGGGGAGTCTGCTGAGCAGGGAAGAGGGCAGGTCCTTTTCTTCTGGGATCTGCTCCATCTGAGGGGCCCTCAGCGGGCCTGACGGGGCCCATAGCCGTGGCTGAGTCAAGTAAAGCAGCTTTCTGCTCCTGCCATGGCCGTATTCTCCCCAGAGTGACGCATGGACCATGTAGCCTGTGAGCCAGTCCTTAAAATCAATCTCTCTCTGTTCTATTGGTCTTATTTCTCTGGGGAACCCTGACTGATACATTACCTAAAAGTTCATTTATTAAGCAAGTGTCTTTGTGCTTTTTTAAAATTATAATTTTTGGCTGTGCTGGGTCTTTGTTGCTGTGCACGGGCTTTCCTCTTTTGCGGTGAGTGGGGGCCACTTTCTAGTTGTGTGGTGCGTGAGCTTCTCATTGTGGTGGCTTCTCTTGTTGCCGAGCACAGGCTCTAGGGCGCGTGGGCTTCAGTAGCTGTGGCTCTCGGGCTCAGTAGCTGTGGCTCTCCGGCTCTAGAGCGCAGGCGCACAGTCTTAGTTGCTCCAAGGCATGAGGAATCTTCCTGGAGCAGGGATCGAACCTGTGTCCCTTGCATTGGCAGGGGGATTTGTGACCACTGAACCACCAGCGAAGTCCAAAGCAAGGCATCTTTGTATTCCTAAATATGTGTCCAGTATCTGCTCTGGGCTGGACCAGTGATGGGCCCTCCAGAACCGGATGTGAGGAGGTCCCCTCCTGGCACTTCTCTTCCGTGGGTGTTGATGTAAATGTCACCTCTCATTATTATTCTGTTTCAATGCCTTCAAATCATGTTTTAAAGTTATTTTATTAATCCTTTTTGGGGAAGAAGGATCTGTTTCTGTTTACCTAATAGAGGATCCAAGCGCCAGGAGGGACTTAGCATCCAGCAGACACCAAATCTTTATTGAATAAACACACGAACGAATGTATGGGAAATGCCATTTCTTGTTGCCAAGGCCCTCATACGCAGTGAGCAGTTGGTAGTGGCAGATGGGGGTTCAGGGTCCCAGGCATCTCTAGGAGCCACGGTGGAGGATCTGGGGAGCTGTGTGTCATGGTGAGCCCGAGGAAGTCTTCATATGTGGCCCAAACTCCAATGTGGATTTCACACATGGACTTCCCACGTGGCCTGAACTCCCACCTACACGCCAGCCTGTTTGTTGGTCGACTGTCTCTCTTTTTAAATTAGTTTATTAAAAATATTTTTTGTTTTTTAAAAGGCTCAACTTTATTAAGGTCTAATCAACACACAATAAACTGTGTCCGTTTCGAGTTGCATGGGTGCGTGTGCATGCTAAGTCACTTCAAGTCATGTCCAGCTCTTTCTGCCAGGTTCCTGCCTGCCAGGCTCCTCTGTCCATGGGATTTCCAGGCAGGAATACTGGTTGCCGGGCCCTCCTCCCGGGGATCTTCCCCATCCAGGGATCGAATCTCCTGCTTCGCCAGGCGGGTTCTTTACCACTCAGCCATCAGGGAAGCCCATTGCTGAGTATATCAATAATTAATTCCCTTTCCTTGCTGAGTAGAATGCCACTGGGTACACCATTTGTTGATCTGCTCACTTGTTGATGAACATCAGGGGAATTTCCAGATTTTGACAAGTTTGAATAAATATGTTCTAAACATAGGTGTACAGTCCCTTTTGTGAACACATGTTTCCATTTCTCTTGGAAATCTGCTTAGAAGTGGGACCACTGGGCCATATGGTAAGGGTATGTTCAAGTTTTTAAAAATTTTATTTTTAATTGGAGGATAATTGCTTTACAATGTTGTGCTGGTTTCTGCCATACATCAACACGAATCTGTTCAAACTGCCAAACTGCTTTCCAAAGCGACGGCACCATTTTACTTTCTCATCTGTAACAGATGAAAGAAAGCTCTAAATACTCACTGACCTTTGGTATTAACAAGTCTTTAAAAAATTTTCTTTTTCATTGTGGCATAATTTGCCTACAGTGAAATGACGCAGTCTTAAGTGTATCATTCAATCAGTTTTGACAAAGGCATAGCAAAACTCAGAACATTCCCATCGCCTGTAAAACTTTCTGTGCTCATTTCACATGTTCCAGCACCTCAGACATACAAGGCAATGGTAACCCACTCCAGTACTCTGGCCTGGAAAATGCCATGGACGGAGGAGCCTGGTGGGCTGCAGTCCATGGGGTTGCAAAGAGTTGGACATGACTGAGCAACTTCAGTTTCACTTTTCACTTTCATGCATTAGAGAAGGAAATGGCAACCCACTCCAGTGTTCTTGCCTGGAGAATCCCAGGGATGGGGGAGCCTGGTGGGCTGCCGTCTATGAGGTTGCACAGAGTCGGACATGACTGAAGTGACTTAGCAGCAACAGCAGCAACCCCTCAGAATCAACTGTTGGTCTGGTTTCTATAGGCTTCCTTGGTGGCTCAGATGGTAAAAATCTCCCTGCAATGCAGGAGACCTGGGTTTGATCCTCAGGAGAAGGGACTGGCGACCCACTCCAGTATTCTTGCCTGGGGAATTCCATGGGCAGAGGAGCCTGATGGGCTAAAGTTCATGGGTTGCAAAAAATCAGACATGATTGAGCATCTAACACCTTCTCTTATACTCTTTTCACTGTCTTCTGTCACCATAAGTTGGGCCTGCCTGTTCTAGAATTTTATCTTTCATTTGGCATGATTTTTGTTGTTGTTGTTGATCATGTGCAGGAATCTTAGTTCCTTGCCAACCAGAGATTGAACCTGAGTCATGGCGGTGGAAGTGCTGAGTCCTAATCACTAGACCCTCAGGGAATTAATTCCCAGCCTAATGTTTTTGAGATTTATCCACGATGTTGCTTGTACTTTGTTCTAAATACTACCCCACTGTATGGACATATCAGTTTGTTTATCCATTCTCCTGTAGAGGGACATTTGGGGTTTAATAGTTTGGGGCTATTAGACATAAAGTTGCTCTGAGCATTTGTGTTCAAGTCTGTGTGGATATACCCATTTCTCTTGGGTAAATCCTCAAGAATAGGTAGAGTTTTTGGACTGTATGGCAGGTGTATGTTTAATTCTAAGCAATTGTCAAACCATCTTCCAATTTACATTTCAGCCAGTAATGTATGAGAGTTTCAATGGCTCCATATCCTCTGTAACATTTAACATTGTCAATCTTTTTCATTTTAACTTTTCTGAAAGGGTATATAGTAGTATATCATTAGGATTTTAAGCATTTCCCCACTGATTAGTGATGCTGATCACTTTTTGATGTGTTTACTGACTATTTTTGTACTTTCCTCTGTGAAATGTCTTTTCAAGTCTTTTGTCCATTTTTAATTGCATTGTCTTCTTACTGATTTTCAGGAATCCTTTATGTATTCGACATTCAAGTCTTCTGTCAGATGTATGCTTTGTGAAAATTTTCTCCCAATTCTGTGGTTATTCTATTATTTTCTTGTCAGTGTCCTTTGAAGAACATATTTTTAATTTTGATAAAGTGTAATTAAAAATTTTTATTTAAAAATATTAAAATACAAATTTTTTCTTAAAAACTTTTTTTCAAATTTTTAAGAAACACTTGCCTACCTCCAGATTGAAAAGCTATTTTCTCGGTTTCTTCTAAACTTTGTAACTTTACCTTTTACTTCCAGGTCTAGAATCCATCCCAAATTAATTTTTGTGTACTGTATAGAGAGAATAAAGGTTTATTTTTTTCCCCCACGCAGATATCTGATTATCCCAGCACCATTTGAAAAGCTTTTTTAAAGAAACCATTGCCCAAACAGGTCATGAAGATTCTTTCCTGTTTTCTTCTAAAAGTCTTATAGTTTTAGTTATTAAATTTAGATCTTTAATCAATTTTGAGCGAGTTTTTGTCTATGCTGTAAGATAAGGGCTCAATTTTGTTCTTTTGCACAAGGAAAATCAGTTTTCGCATCACCATTTGGTGAAAAAACTGTTCTTTCCTTATTGAACAGTGTTGGCACCCTTGTCAAAAATCAACTGACCATCACTGTGAGGGTTTATTTCTGGTCTTTCTGTCTCCATCTGTCTTTATGTCTGTCTTTATGCCAGTATTACTTTTTTTTAATTGTAGCTTTGTGATAAGTTTTGAAATTGGGAAGTATGTGGCTATCTATCTTGTTTTCCTTTTTCAAGAGTGTTCTGACTATTTGTGGCCCCTTGAATTTCTATATGAAATTTAGGATGCAGTTTTCCCTTTCTGTAAATCACGTCATAATTGGGACTTTGATAGAGATTGGACTGAATCTGTTTTGGGTACTCAGTCAGTCTTCCAATCCATGAACACAGGCTATCTTTCCATTTATTTTGGTCTTTTAAAATTCTTCCAGCAATGTTTTGTATTTTACAGTGTTCAGGAATTGCACCTCCTTGATTAAGTGTATCCCTAAGAGGTTTTTAGGTTTTTTTTTGATATTATTGTAAACGAAATTGTTCTTTAAAAGTCTTTTGTATTATTCATTGCTAGTGTATAGAAAGACAACTGGTCTTTGTGAGTTGATTTTATATCCTGCAATTTTGCTGAATTTATAGCTTTTATAGTTGTTTATATGTTTGTGTGTAAATTCGTTAGGGTTTTTTTACATATAAGACCATATCATCTATGACTGGAGATAGTTTTACTTTTCTTCCCAACTTGAATACCTGTTATTTCATCTTCCTGCCTAATTGTTTTGGCTTGATTTTCTAGTACTATGCTATCAGGTAGCAAAAGTGGGCATCCTTGTCTTATTCCCAGTCTTAGAGAAAAAGCTTTCAGCCCTTCACCACTGAGTATAATGTGTGCTTTGAGTTTTACATACATGGCCTTTATTTTGTTGAGGAAGTTCTATTCCTAGTTTACTGAGCACTTTTTTTTTTTTTTAACCGTAAAAGGTGTTGGATTTTGTCAAATGCTCTTTCTGCATCAATTGAAATAATTATGCTTTAAAAATGCATTCTATTAATGTGGTATTTTACATGGCTTCATTTCTCATATGTTGAACCACTTGCATTCTGGGGAGAAATCACATTTGGTCACAGTGTATAGCTTTTTAATAAGCTGCTGAATTCAGTTTGCTAGTATTTTGTTGAGGTTATTTTGCATTTATATCCATAAAGGATATTAGTCTGCAGTTTCGTTTAATGTCTATGGCCTTGGTATCAAGGTAATACTGGCCTCATAGAGTGAGTTAGCAAGTATTTCCTCCACTTCAATTTTTGGGGAAAAGTTTGAGAAGAATTGGCATGAAATCTTCCTTTGATTGATGGCAGGAGGAGAAGGGGATGACAGATGATGAGATGGTTGGATAGCATCACCGACTCGATGGACATGAGTTTGAGCAAGCTCCAGGAGTTGGTGATGGACAGGGAAGCATGGCGTGCTGCAGTCCATGGGTCGCAAAGAGTCAGACATGACTAAGCGACTGAACTGAACTGAACTTCCATAAATATGTGGTTGACCACCAGTGAAGCCATCTGATGGGCTCTTCTCATTGGGAGGTTTTCAATAAATAATTCAATCTCCTTACTTACTGTAGGTCTATTCAAATTTTCTAGTTCTGCTTGAGTCAGTTGTTAGTTTGTGTGTTTCTAGGAATTTCTAACCATTTCAGATAGGTTTTCTGATTTGTTGGCATATAGTTGTTCACAGTATTTCCTTATCCCTCTTTTATTTTATTTGTGTAAATTCAGCTCTAATGTCTCCTCTTTCATTTCTGATTTTAGTAATTTTTCTTCCCTACTCTTTTTCTCTTAGTCAAGCTGACCTGCCTCTTGAGAAACCTGTATACAGGTCAGGAAGCAACAGTTAGAACATGGAACAATAGACTGGTTCCAAATAGGAAAAGGAGTACGTCAAGGTTGTATATTGTCACCCTGCTTATTTAACTTATATGCAGAGTACATCATGAGAAACGCTGGGCCGGAGGAAGCACAAGCTGGAATCAAGATTGCCAGGAGAAATATCAATAACCTCAGATATGCAGATGACACCACCCTTATGGCAGAGTGTGAAGAACTAAAGAGCCTCTTGAAGAAAGTGAAAGAAGAGAGTGGAAAAGTTGACTTAAAGCTCAACATTCAGAAAACTTAAGATCATGGCATCCAGTCCCATCACTTCATGGCAAATAGATGGAGAAACAGTGGAAACAGTGGCTGACTTTATTTTTCTGGGGTCCAAAATCACTGCAGATGGTGATTGCAGCCATGAAATTAAAAGATGCTTGCTCCTTGGAAGGAAAGTTATGACCAATCTAGACAGCATATTAAAAAACAGAGACATTACTTTGCCAACAAAGGTTCGTCTAGTCAAAGCTGTGGTTTTTCCAGTGGTCATGTATGGATGAGAGAGTTGGACTATAAAGAAAGCTGCGAGCAGAAGAATTGATGCTTTTGAACTGTGGTGTTGGAGAAGACTCTTGAGAGTCCCTTGGACTGCAAGGAGATCCAACCAGTCCACCCTAAAGGAGATTAGTCCTGAGTGTTCACTGGAGGAACTGATGTTGAAGCTGAATTCCAATCCTTTGGCCACCTGATATGGAGAGCTGACTCACTGAAAAGACCCTGATGCTGGGAAAGATTGAGGGCAGGAGGAGGAGGGGACGACAGAGGATGAGATGGTTGGATGGCATCACTGACACAATGGACATGGGTTTGGGTGGACTCTGGGAGATGGTGATGGACAGGGAGGCCTGGTGTGCTGCGGTTCATGGGGTCACAAAGAGTCAGACACGACTGAGCGACTGAACTGAACTGAACTGAACTCTTTCTCTTAGTCAAGCTAAAGCTATGTCAATTTTGTCATGATTCTATTGTTTTTCCATCTCTATTTCATTAATCTCTACTCTAATTCCTATATTTACTTCCTTCTGCTAGCTTTGGGTTTAGTTAGCTGTTTTTTTTTTCCTAGTTCCTTAAGGTATAGAGTTAGATTGTTGCCTTGAGATTTTTCTTCCTTTTTATTTATTTTTTTCTTCCTTTTTAATGTAGGCATTAGCTGCCGTAAATTTCCCTCTCAACACTGCTTCCGCTACATCTCATGTGATTCAGTATGCTGTGCTCTCCTTTTGTCTGTCTTGGGGAGTGGGGCAGGGTCTGTTCACAGATTGCAGAAGCCACCACAGTGGCCACTTCAAATTCTGGGGGAAGGGCGGCTGGGGGAGGCTGGTACCTCAAGGCTTCCTCGTGTGTCACCAGAAAAGGCTTTTCTCATGCAGGGCGCAGAGTCGCCCACCCGTCACCTCCCTTTCGGGCCAACAGAGGGAACTGGCGGAGCCGGGGTCAGCGGCGTGGGTAAGCATAGGGCCTTACAAGGGAGGGGCCTCACTGGACAAGAGTGCCGGCCCCCTTCGCGTTGCCCAGCCCGCCGCAATCGCTCCCACACCAACAAGGGGGCACAGGCGCCTGCCTTCCTTACCGACCACAGCACCCCCACAACAGAGCTCTTCAGCTGACACACCACCGTGGTGGGGACCTGAGGAGGTTGCTGGGAAAGGGGAAGGATGCTATCACTCGGCCTTGGGCAGCTGAGGGGCGCCCGGATGCTCCAGGGGCACCTAAGAGGGCAGGTGGGACGTGCTCACGTGCGGGATCCCCCACCAGCCCCCGCGGGCAGGGCCTCTCGCGAGACTCGCCGAGAAGGTGAGGTGAGAGTGCCGTGAGTCAGCAGACACTGTGAGGCGGGGGCTGGAGACTGAGGACGCAGGGCCGGCGGGTGCCCATGCCTGCCCTCCACACACCGCCAGCGGGTGGGCAGGCGCCCCGAGGGCCGGCGGGCAGAGGGAGAAGGGTAGCCCCCCGGTTGCCAGGAACCCCCGTTCCCTGTCTGGCACATCCTAGGCCCAGCCACAGAGACTGGGACATCCCCACGTGGATAATCTGTAAGTATTTTCTGATTGGCCTTTTGATTTCTTCTTTGACCTATTGGTTATTTACGATTGTATGAATTCCCACATATGTGGCTTGTTCCTTTTTCCTTCTGTTACTGATTTCTAGCTTCATTCTGTGGTGGTGAGAGAAGATATGATTTCAATCTTTTAAAATTTACAGAAACTCACATTGGGCCCAACATATGGTCTATCTTGAGGGATGTTCTCTGTGCCCTAGAGAAGAATGTGTATTCTGGCTGTTGTTTACTGGAGTGTTCTGTGTAGGTCTAATTAACTCTGATTGTTTTGTAATGTTCATGTCCTCTTTTTCCTTATTGATCTTCTGTCTAGATGGTCTAGACCTTTTTTTTAAGAGCCAACATGTGGCTCTTTATTTATTTTTGGCTGCTCTGGGTCTTCATTGCTGCCTGCAGGCTTTCTCTAGTTGCGGTGCATGGGTTTCTCATAGAGGTGGCTTCTCTTGTTGCAGAGCGTAGACTCTAGGGCACACGGGCTTCAGTAGCTGTGGCACTCAAGCTCAGTAGCTATGGTTCACAGGTTCTACAGTGCAGCCACACAGAGTTAGTTGCCCTGTGGCATGTGGAATCTTCTCAGATCAGGGATCAAACCCATGTCCCCTGTATTGGCAGGCAGATTCTCACCACTGGACCACAAGGAAAATCCCAGTCTTCCATTATTGAAAGTGCATTATTAAAGTCTCCAACTTTAATATAGAATTCTCTATTTTTCTGTTCAGTTCTGTCAATATTTGATTTATATATTTTGAATGTCTTCCATTTTGTGAAATGTTTTTAATTGTTATATCTTCTTGATGAATTGATCCTCTCATTAGTAATTAATGTCTTTGTTGTAACAGTTTTTGACTTAAATTTTTTAAATTTCATATTAATTTAACCATTTCAACTCTTTTAATTACAGTTTGCCTTAAGAATTGTTTTTTTTCTTTTCTTTCCTTTTAATTGTGTCCTTGAGTCTAAAAATATTGAATTATAAAAGTATTGGCTTTTATATTTGCTCAGGTAGTTACCTTTACTAAAATTTTTTGTTTCTTCATATGGCCACAAATTACGTCTAATGTCCTTGCATTTCAACTAGAAGTACTCCCTTTAATGTTCTCATAGAACAGGGCTGCTAGCAATGAACTTCTTCAGGTTTTGTTTATCTGGGAATGTCTTAATTTTGCCTAAATGTTTTGAAAGTTAGCTTTATTGGGTATAAAATTCTTCATTAATTTTGTCTTTTGGAACTTTATGTATGCACACACACACACACACATGTCAGCTCTAGAATGTCTATTTAGTTCCTTTAAAAATTTTTTCTATCTCTTTGTTATGTTCTTGTTATGTTTTGCTTTTCCGATATCCTCAGTTCTTTGTTTATAGTTTCCTTTAGTTCCTTGAATATATTTAAAACACTATATTTTAAATCTTTAGCTAGTAGTCTAATGATCAGACTTCCTCAGGTATAGTTTCTTTTGATTAATTTTTTTCCTATGAATGAGCTGTAGTTTCCCGATTCTTTGTATGCCTGATAATTTTTGGTAAAAACTGGACATTTTGAATATTATAATGTAGTAACTCTGGAAATCAGATTTTCTCTCTTCCCCAGGGTTTACTTTGGTCCATTTGTTTAGTGACTTATCTAAACTATTTTTGTAAATATTATATTCCTTGTTGTGTGTGGTCTCTAAATCTCTGTGTTAATGCCTCAGTAGTCAGTGGGTGACATGATTGAGATTTCCTTAAGTGCCTGGGACCAAAAAGGAAAAAAAAGTAGTACTCTCTTGGTCTTTGCACTTTTCTCTGAGCTGAGGCATTCCTTCAGCACTAAGCCGTGCTGCTTACACCTCCACCTTAGCCCTCACCTTCTGCTTGTGCAGAGCCCACAGAGTTTTCAGAGGTGGAACTTAATGACATTTTTGGCTGTGCTGGGTTTTAGTTGCAGCATGCAGGCTCCTTAGTTGGCGGCACGTGAACTCAGTCGCAGCATGCAAATTCCTGGTTCTAGTTCCCTCATCAGGGATGAACCTGGACCCCCTGCACTGGAAGCTTGGAGTCCTGGCTGCTGGGCCACCAGGGGGTCCCGACATCTCAGGCCTTTTCTGAGTATTCGTTACATCCTGGGCATGCCCACTGCACTCTTCCCAGTGTGTGCAGTGGCCCCTCTCAGCTGTTATTGGCCTAGTAACCATCCATCTCTCTCTCCTCCTTCCCAGTTTTTTTTTTTTTGTGTGTGTGTGTGTCAGCCACTTGTCCCACTTGTCCCTTTGCCCCAGGAGGCATGAAGTTTCAGTTCAGTTCAGTCGCTCAGTCATGTCCAACTCTTTGCGACCCCATGAATCGCAGTATGCCAGGCCTCCCTGTCCATCACCATCTCCCGGAGTTCACTCAGACTCACATCCATCGAGTCGGTGATGCCATCCAGCCATCTCATCCTCGGTCGTCCCCTTCTCCTCCTGCCCCCAATCCCTCCCAGCATCAGGGTCTTTTCCAATGAGTCAACTCTTCGCATGAGGTGGCCAAAGTACTGGAGTTTCAGCTTTAGCATCATTCCTTCCAAAGAAATCCCAGGGTTGATCTCCTTCAGAATGGACTGGTTGGATCTCCTTGCAGTCCAAAGGACTCTCAAGAGTCTTCTCCAACACCACAGTTCAAAAGCATCAATTCTTTGGCTCTCAACTTTCTTCACAGTCCAACTCTCTCATCTATACATGCCACTGGAAAAACCAGAGCCTTGACTAGACAGAAGAAGTATATATGACTTTAAATCCTTCCACAGATACTGCTGCTGTCTGGAAAGTCACTCCAGGGGTGTGTGTGTGTGTGTGTGTGTTGACGAGAGAGAGCATGAAAAGAGTCAGCTTCTGAGTCATTCCTCAGGGACCCACCAGTCAGGTCAAAACATACAATTCCAGTTTTTAAGAACAAGGTTCTACATAGCCCCCATCATCAGTCAGTTACACCAGGAGTGCCAGCTGTCATGTCATCCCCACAGCTGCTACCATGCTAGAGAATGAGAAATGAGAGTCAGGTGGGTGAAAATGTCACAGTGTTCTCTTGCTGAAATTCAGTTTTCCTTTCTCTTCATTAAGCATCTTCCCGGTAGCTGTAAATTTTGGATTAGATTCCAGAGTCCTCCAAAAGCTGATTAAGTCCATTTTTGCCAAGTTATGGTTGTTTCAGTAGAAGGACTGATTCTTTAACTGGTCCACTCCATCATTTTCTGTGATTTCACCTGGTCTCTGCCTTTTCTTAGTTTTACATTTTTATTCAGGTAAAATTTACAGGGGCTTCCCTGGTGGTCCAGTGGTTAAGACTTAATGCTTCCAATGCAGGGGGCCTGGGTTTGATCCCTGGTCAGGGAACTAAGATCCCACATGCCACAGCTAAGAGTGTGCATGCTGCAACTAAGACCTGGCACAATCGAATACATAAATAAAAATATTTTTTAAATTTACAAACAGCTATATACAGCTTGATGAATTTTGCATATGTATATGTTCATATAGCTGCCACTCAGATGAAGACCTAGAATATTTTCAGTTCCTTAGGAGTTGCCTTCATATTCCTTCCAGGAGACTTACCCATTCTCTCAGATAACTGTCATTATGACCTTTATCACTGGAAGTTAGTTTTGCCTATTGTAGAACTTCTTATAAATGGAGTCAAGCAGTAGGTACTCCTCTGAGTCTGGCTATTCTTGCTCAGCCTAATGTTTTTGGGATTCATCCATGTTTTGCTTCTAGCTGAAGTTCATTCCTTTTTCATTACTGAAACAATTCCACTGTGTGACTATATCATGATTTGTTTATCCATTCATCAATTGATGGGCATCTGGGTTGTTTCCAGCTTGGAGCTGTTATGAATAGAGCTGCAATGAACATTCTTGTATGCATATTTTGGTTAATATGATGCATGGACTTTTTTCTCTTTGGCGTTCGTCTGAGAGAAGATTCTCTTGGTCACTGGACTCTTGTAGAGGGGAATGCCCTGCTCTGTATACCCAGTGGCCTTTTCTCTATGCCCACCCCATCTGAACTCTGCTTTGGCCTTCTGCTTCTTGAACCCCACAACTCCCAAGAATTCTGTGACTTTTCTCTGTTGGCTTCTCTCCATCCCACTTGCCTTTCATTTGTTAGTCCTTTAACTCTTCTTAATCCCCAGCTGGAACACTTCCCCTCTAAAACCCTTCTGGACCCCTTTTTCCACTGGGTTTGGCTGTTCACCTTGGCTCTCTCATTTTCTTCCAAAGCCTAACTCTCAATGAATATGGAATCCAAGACTTGACCTTCATCTCTGTCTTCCCTTCTAAAAGTGGGCCAATGGGCAACTGCTTGTTGGAAATCTCTGCTTGAGTAGCCCCAGACCCCTCACAATCCATACTTTACCAGTTTCCCTTTCCGCCATCCCTCAGCTCATTCTCTCTCCTGTGGTACACACCTCAAGAATTGCTCCTTTTTTCCTTTAGCTGCACAAGTCTGACTCCCCACTTCCTTCACTATGTCCCTTTCCTTTTCCCCAGAAACCAGTCTGGAGAACCCCAGCACCATCCACAGAACCTTTCCAGTGTCTGGTGGGGAGGCCCCCTGCTCCTCTCTAGCCTCATGGCCACTGCCCCAGTTCAGGCCTGAACCCGAGCATCTCCTTTCAGTATTGATGCTGGGCTTCCATCCCCTAGCCTTGGCCTGAGGCTCCCTCCATGGTCCCCATGGCCGGCCCTGGCCGTGTCTGCCTCAGCTGCGAGGCCACACTCCTGGGCCTGCTTCGGGGCCTGGGCTGCAGCCGAGCCAGCCCCAGGCGCCATTCCTTAGCACCGATCGTGCGTGGCGGACACGCTCCGTGGTCCGGGCTCACAGACAGGTTTTTTGAGTTAAGAGATTTGGAAGGGACCCCAGCACTGGTTGCAGTTCAGAGTCTGTGAGGTGCCGGGTAGACCCTGTGTGAGCTCATCTTTGCTGGGGCAGCCGGACTCAGGGTTAAGCCGGCAGGGGCAGCGGGTTGGAAAATTTCACACTCAGGCTCACCGCTTGGCTGGCCTCTGGATGCTTGGCAGCTCAGGTGACTTGTGGGGAGGCCTTAGTCAACCTTTTCCTCTGGCAAGTACTGCAAGGCTAGGTTCACCTCTAGATGGGTCACAAAGGCAGGGCTGGGGAGGTGGGCACCTTGAGAGACAGACACTGTTATGATGGACTTGTGCCCTTGCTGGGGAAAGGAGATTCATAAGGAGACAGTGAGTGAAGATTGGCGTGACGTGTGTGTGTGTGTGTGTGTGTGTGTGTGTGTGTATGTGATGGTTGATCATTTGAGACTGGAAAGCTAATTTATTTGTGCTTTAATGTGTCCAGGTGGCTCAGTGGTAAATAACTCACCTGCCAGTGCTGGAGATGCAAGAGACAAGTTTGATCCTTGGGTGAGGAGGATCCCCTGGAGGAAGAAATGGCAATCTACTCCAGTATCCTTGCCTGAAAAATCCCATAGATGGAGGAGCCTGGCAAGCTACAGTCTATGGGGTCACAGAGTCGGACATGACTGAGTGACTGAACATGGACACAATGTGTCCACAACCCTCTGGAAGAAGACAGTACCTGTCTCGAGACAGTACCTGATCACAGTTAAGAGCAGGTCTCTGGAGCCAGCCTGCCCTGAGGTCAACATCTAGCTCCACCACTTGCTAGCTGTGTGACCTTAGGCAAGTTGCTTAACCTCTCTGTTCCTCTATCTCCTGGGTAGATAGTGATAATGTGTGATAATAATAATTAGCACCCATCTACTTACTTTATTGATATTCATGATCATTAAATACATTTAGTACAAATGAAGCATTGAGGACAGGACCTGACACCTAGTAGATACTCAGCTATTCATGTTGTTATTACTATACTTATTCCAGCCACCCTTCCACACCCTCCCTCTAAATTTTGCTCCTCTCTGTCTATCCTGGGGAGCTCTTACTCCTTCCAACTCAGCTCAAAAATCATCTCTTCTGGGAAACCTCCCCCAACGCCCAGATCCTTTTTTCTGTTGCATCAACACGTGCACATTTTATTTTTTTAGCTTTAAAAAATTATTTTCATTTATTTATTTGGCTGCACCGGGTCTTAGTTGCAGCATGTGGGATCTTCTATCTTCAGTTGCACGTGGGATCTTTAGTTGCCATATGTGAACTCTTAGTTACAACATGTGGGCTCTAGTTCCCTGGCCAGGGATCGAACCTTGGGCCCCCTGCAGTGGGAGCTCAGAGTCTTAGCCGCTAGACCACCAGGGAAGTCCCAGCACTTGTACCTTTTAAGTTTAAACATCTCTTTAGCTGTCTGGCTTTCTCATCAGCCGGTGAACAACTTGAGGGCAAGCCTAAGCCTAAACCATGTCTTTGTTCCTAGCATCCCAGATCCGCCTGGTGTTGGTGGTTTAGTCGCTCAGTCGTGTTCTACTCTTTGTGACCCCACGGACTGTGGCCTGCCAGGCTCCTCTGTCCATGGGATTTTCCAGGCAAGAATACTGGAGTGAGTAGCCATTCCCTTCTGCACCAGATCCCCGTGGCTAGCCCCAAATAACCATCTGATGAGTGTGTGTTGGATGGGTAATTGAAAGAATTAATGACACATGATAAGAAAACATAATGGAAGACAGTTATAAAATTCTACACTATGGCAGCTACAGTGAAGTGTCTACTGCTGCTGCTGCTGCTGCTAAGTCGCTTCAGTCGTGTCCAACTCTGTGTGACCCCACAGACGGCAGCCCACCAGGCTCCCCCGTCCCTGGGATTCTCCAGGCAAGAACACTGGAGTGGGTTACCATTTCCTCTCCAATGCATGAAAATGAAAAGTGAAAGTGAAGTCGCTCAGTCGTGTCAGACTCCTAGTGACCCCATGGACTGCAGCCTACCAGGCTCCTCCATCCATGGGATTTTCCAGGCAAGAGTCCTGGAGTGGGGTGCCATTGCCTTCTCTGAGTGAAGTGTCTGGCCAGGCATAAATGACAGTGATGCTTCCCCAAGCCAAGGCCGGCATGTGCCATACTGTGAGATCCTGTGGGTGGTGGCAGTCAGGGCAGGCTTCCTGGGGGAGGAAGGGTCAAAATGACAAGCCCAGTCTAGTTCCAGCTGGCTCCAAAAATGTCAAGCGCTGTGGGATTGGCAGCTGGTGTCCCTGTGGTCTGTCCTGGGCCATTGTGCTGCCCCTTTGGGGCCGGGGGCGCTTGGCAGAATGGAGTTCTCCATTCTGGTCCGGGGAAACGACCTGAATGTGAGATGGTGCTAGTGAGGCCCAGCTCCATCCGGTGACACACGGAACCTCTTAGAGAGGATTTCACGCTCTCTGCCCTAATGCAGACCGTCTCTGTTGTGCCTCGGGAAAACAGAGGTCTCACTCCAGCCTTCTGAAACCAATTGGAAACAAACCTTCCTTCTCCGCCCCTCCTCCAACAGTTTCAGAGGCCAAAAAAATAATGCAGAACGAAGCAGGACCGAATGGCTGAGGGGCTTGGGACCCCATTCCCTGGGGTGAGCAGAGCGGCCACTTCCTCTTGGAAGGATGGGAGCCAGCTTAGGCCATCTCTGCAAAGCTGAACTCCCTGTCTATCTGTTCATCCTGCTGGCTCACCAGAAAGGCTTCAGAGAGGGTGTGGCAAAGCCGATGTTGGAATTGAGCCAAAGCCACACGCCCACTCGACGGTGCTGACGCCTGCCCACTGCCCCTCGTCGGTAAGGTCCCTGCTCTGCAGGCTTCGGCCCAGTCCCGGGCCCCACG
The DNA here is from genome assembly GCA_006408695.1 of Aepyceros melampus. NCBI lineage: Eukaryota > Metazoa > Chordata > Mammalia > Artiodactyla > Bovidae > Aepyceros > Aepyceros melampus. The sequence goes on along the minus strand of SJXQ01008895.1, from coordinate 103,883 downwards.
GCTCCTTCTTGTGCCCTGTCCCCTCCATGGAGGTCTGACTGGCGCCCAGGCCAGGCTGAAAGGGCCCAGCTTCTTCTACTCTCTGGATTCCTGGCCTGGCTCCTCCCCTCCATGGCCTGGGTGACCTGACCCACGTCCTTGCATCTCTGAGCCTCGGTTTCCCAGAAGGGCAAATGGAGAGAGTGACAGTGACTTCCTGCCTGTGTGAGGGGGCCGGAAGCCCCTCCATAGGAGATGCGGGAAGGCACACGTGTGAGTCACCGCCATCACGCTCGCCTGTCCCCAGGTCTGAGCCTCCCCTCTGCTCCTCCAGTTCCTTGCCAATGTGTGGTCCCACTCTGGGCCACCCCCGTAGGAAACCTCCCTGGACCACAGTAACCCCAAGGATGCCAGGTCAGTACTGCAGTCTGTGCAGTTCGGCACTCACTAGGCACACCTGGTTGTATTTATGTATCTGTTTATTTCAGAAAAAAGCATAGCAATTGGAGGCCAAAGGTTGAGTTGGAGTTCCTGCACCCCCACTGCTGTCTAGCTGAGATGAGGAAGCAGCCTGCAGCTTCTCTGCAAGCCCCCAAGTTCCTCATTTCTGAGTGGAGATGGTTATAATCACGCCTACCTCCTGGACTTCTTACAGGCACGATGGGCTGCAGACATGCGAAAGTACTTTGTGGGCTATAAAAAGCACTTGGTCACGTTGCTTCTTTGTGTTTCTAGTTTGATGTGTGTTTCCTGTGAGAAAGACCTGAGCCAGGGTGATGGAGCCGAGAGGATGTGGTACCAGGCAGGTGCACGGTGAGTGGTCCTTCTGGACCCCACATGGGGAGGCCCATGTGTCCGGGTGGGAGCAAGCCAGGAGCGCTGGCCTGCCATGACTCAGATGGCCCACAGGAGTGCTGGCTGGGGGAGCGGCAGTGGCAACCCCGTGGATTGATTTCCGGCCCCGGTCCCTGTCTAAAGACATCCAGATGGTTGTTTGACAATGTTACCCAGGAAGCCCATTGCCAGACATGAAGGCTCTGAGAAGAGGTCCAAGGAGACACAACCAGAGGACACAAGAGGACACTCTGATGGTTGAAATGTTGAGTTGCCCAAAGCCCACTAGAAACCGTCAAAATACAAACACCCAGTGGTAAACAGAGCCACAGAGATCGGCTTGTGAAACAGGGTGCCAGAAAATTCTGAATAACTGAATTATGAAAATTCTTTTTTCCTAAATGAAGGAGAGAGCCTGCTGGCTGCGGTGGGGAGCAGGAGAGAGGGCTGGGCCGGGGGAGGATGTCTTCCCAGGGTCATGCCCGAGCTGGACTCAGCTCCATCCCCTCTGTGTTCCCTGTGCCCAGCCAGAGGCAGGGTTCAGAGCAGCAGACATCAGGGAGACCTGGAGGGTCTCAGACACCATGGCCAGAAGTTGTTATGTTTAATGATGAGGAGCCATGGAGGGAGGGAGGGAGGGTCACAGATATCAAGTCCAGATATTTGAACTTGAACTGTGGTGAAGATTGACAGATGGAGGGGAACTGACTAGATATCACAGATGGAGAGTGGAGATGAGGCTTGATGATGACCCTCCCACTTTGGGAGCAGGAGACAGAGTGGGTAGCAAATAGGAGTAGGCGTGGGATTGAAAAGGATGCGGTTTACGGAGTTTAGGGGACTGGCCAGCTGGACATGCCCAGAGGAGTCTGGATAAACAGATTGAGGTTTGCAGTAAACCTCTAGATCTGGAGTTTCAGGCTTGGGAGCTGTCTGAGGCTGGGTTTCTTAGAAGCAGACCCTGAGATGCAGATTTCTGTGTGAATGATTTATTAAGGAGCTGCTCCCAGGGGAGCCTGGGAAGGGGTGGTGGGGGCCGTAGGACAACACAGGAGAAGGAGTCAAGCAATAAAAAGTGTGGTCTCAGGCAGAGCCCCAGCACCCCGCCCCTGAGGGGACTCTGGAGTTGTACTTAGGCTTCTTGGCCTGAGGCTGGCATCAAAGTGATTGTTTCTGAGAGTGATGGTTTCTGCTGGTGTCAGCCAGCAATTAGGGATTGTGGTAGCTAGGGATGGGAAGGTTGCTTGGCGTCTAACTCTCTGCAAGTGCAGGGAAGCCTCCAGCAGGCCAAGGGCTGTCCTCCAAAAGGGGCCAAGAGCCAGCTGTTGAACAGGAGAGCCCACCACGTCCAGGTACGCAGAGCCGTCCCAGGGTTCCGCGTTGGGGAAGATGAACCATACTGTCTGCTCCCCGAGTCCACAGCAAGTTGACCATCATCAAAGCTGGCGTGGATGGGTCAGCCCTGGAGATGGCAGAGCCAGCAGAGGAGAGCAGAGGGTGGGCTCTGGGCAACACTGACTGTCCAAGTTCCTGGCTGGGAGGGACCTTAAAAAAAATGGTGTATTTGGCCATGCTGGGTCTTAGTTATGACACATGGGATCTTCGCTCTTCGTGTGGCTTGCTGGATGTAGTTCCCTGACCAGGAATCAAACGAGGGCTACCCTCTGCACTGAGAATTCGGAGTCTTGGCCACTGGATCCCCTGGAAGTCCCTGGGAGGAGACTTACAGTCCACCTGACCCAGTTTCCTGTGGATGCCAGCAAGCGTCGGTCACAAGTGATTTCTTGTTGTTGTTTAGCTGCTAAGCCATGTCGACTGTTTGCAACCCCATGGATTGTAGCCCTCCAGGCTCCTCTGTCCATAGAATTTTCCAGGCAAGAATACTGGAGTTGGTTGCCTTTCCCTTCTCCAGGGGATCTTCCCAACCCAGGGATTGAACTCACATCTCCTGCATTGGCAGGTGGGTTCTTTACCACTGAGCCACCTGGGACGCAATTCTACTCAAATGACTTCAGCAGAAAATGAAGTCTTTGACCCTGGTCGCTGGGCAGCCTAAGGGCGTGGCCAGGTACTGGAGTGGAAATTACACGACCAGGTTTCTCTCTCTCCAACTTTTGACTGTGGCTCCCCTCATGTGCTGGTCTCCCTCGGAAAGGCTGGCGGCTGACAGCGCCAAGCACTATCCTTCAATTTCTCAGTACAAAAGGAAGAAGGACAGTCTTCCTCACAGCTGCCAAATACCAGATCTCAGAAAGACCAGTTATTCTGCTGGGATCACATGTCCATCCCTGACCTGGTCGTTCGGGGGACATGTCATCCAGCCAGTGTCTCCACTCCCAAATCTCTCTCTCCCTCCCTTTCTCTATGTATTTCACTCAGGCCCAAGTCACAAGACTACTTCTAGGAGGGGGGATTGGGAAGGATCAGCCCCTCCAAACCAGATGAAATGACTTCTCCATGGGAAAAAGTTTCAACTACTGCAAGGATCTGCATGTAAAGCGGGAGACCCAGGTTTGACCCCTGGGCTGGGAAGATCCCCTGGAGAAAGGAATGACTACCCACTCCAGTGTTCTTGCCTGGAGAATCCCATGGACAGAGGAGCCTGGTGGGCTACAGTCCATGGGGTCATAAAGAGTTGGGCATGACTGAGCGACTGACATGAAAGAAAAGGAGGAAAGTCTGGGTTGACGACCATGGACATCCTTCTCACCTGTTGGGTGGCCACCTGGCCTCCCCTTGTGTTTCTGAGATGGGGATGCTCCGCTCCCCAAGGCCTCTAGGAAGGTCAGGGTGGATCCTAGGAAGGGGAATGGGGAAAACAGAGGGCCTACCCTGGAGAGATGGAGAGAAGAGGGACAGGCTGTGGCTAGGTGGCTGGAGCCTGTCTGGGATCTGAGACAGGGGAAGGGGCAGAAGCAGGCCCTACATGGAAGGCCCTGGGGTCTGGCCTTGGGGTTTGGAAATGCTGCTCCTGAGACACTGGCTTATGGGACAGGTAGAAGAGCAGACACTACCCATGTCAGGCTGCAAAGGGGGAGCTGAGTGGAGCTGGCAGGAGAAGCTGCCAGCTGCAAGGGCTGTTCCAGAGTCTGGCAGGGGGACATAGCTAGCATCCAAGGCCAGGGAAGACTCGATGGTGGCCCTTGAACTCTGACCCTACTGGTCAACATGATAGAGTTGGCCAGCACCTGGGGCACTAGGGTAGGAGTCAGTCCCCAGATGCAGGGGGCAAAGAGCATGCCATTCCTACAGGGACAGAAAGTCCATTAACAGTAGAAAGTAACACGACGTTTTAAAGCACTTATACTAAAAAAAAAAAAAAAAGAGTTAAAAGAAAGTAGATTAGTCGTTCCCAGGGCTGGTGAGGGGCTGGGAGGGAGGCAGGGGATGATGGCTAAAGGATACGGGGTTTCTTTTAGAGGTGATGAAAAGATCCTGAAGTGGTTACACATATCTTTCCGTAAATTAAACCCATCAAATGATATACTCTGAACGGGCAAGTTGCCGGGTGTGTGAATTATATCTTAATAAAGCCTTTTCGTTGTTGTTTTTAAGAGTGTTATTGGGACAAGTCACCAAACAGGAGTGCTTGGCAAGGAGACTGAGGCATAAGCCTCTCCTGTGGGCTGGCTGGGCCCCCATAGAGGAGTAGAGGCTACTATGGGCCAAATGGTCCCCAGAGTGTCCCCAGGCAGGTGAGAGCCTAATGGAACCACCTGCAGATGCCACCTTCTGTTGCTGCTATGGGGAGGACTCACCTGTCTGAGCTCCCACTTCCATCACCTGCTTATCTATACTAGCTCCTAAGGTGGGGGGGGCACCCTCTCTCGTCTGTACCCCCTCCGCTCTGTAGTCAGGGAACCTTGGAAAATGCAAATGTATACTCATGTCACCCCTTAAGTGACAAGTGCATCTGACCTTCTTGCACATCCAGCCCCTGCTAACCCCTGCTAACTGACCTCTTTCCATCCTTTGAACTTGACATGGCCTCAGGGTCTTTGCATTTCCGGTTCTCAGGGACCAAAACTCCTTTCTCCCCTTTCAGCCTAAGAAAACATGAGTAGCTCCTACCTCCCCTCCTGGAGACCACCTCTCCCCACGCCCAAGTATACATTCCTGCCTGTTTGGAATGTAAGCTCTCTGGGTCTGTGTGTGCTCACCCAACCCAGAACACCCCATAAAAATGTGTTCAATGAGCAAAAGGAATGTTCTCTCTGGCCTGGGAAGGCTGGAGCCTGCAAAGCGAGCCTGTGGGCCTCCTGGGTGTGAGCAGATGAGGCCAGCAGGTGAATCCTGTTCCCCAATCATGTAGCCTGATGAGTCCTGGGCCTTGGGGTCACTCATTTCTCTGCGGCCAGCACCCTAGAGGTCAGAAGCCCCACAGCCGCATGTTTGTTGAGCTGGGGCAGGCCGTCCTGAGACTGCAACAGGGGTGAGTTGGAGCTGGAGGCTCTGAGGGTAAGGAGATGCTTTGGCCTGGAAAATCACATCACGAGCTCGAGGCTGGCCTCAGGACAAGGCAGGGAAATTGCTAAGGGCCCGGCGTTCCAAGAGGCGGCCTGTGCAAGAGGAGAGACTCATTCTTGGAAAGTCGAAACCCCCACGGGGGCTGCAGCGGGTCTTTGAGCTGCTGGCGCACGCCATTCTGGCTTCAGGACCAACCAGAGTGGTGAAAACAGAGTGACTGGAGAGTCTGGCCACCTCGCGGTGTGGACAGGACGGTGAGGTCCAGGGGACCGGGGCCATCCTGTGAGGCCGTGGCGAGCTGGAACGCGGGTCCAGGTACCCTGGCTCCCGGCCTGCCCTCTTTTCTTTCTGTCAGGCCGCCGCCGCTGCTGCCTCTTCCAAGTGGGAAAATCCACGTGGCATTTCTTCTTGATTCTGGAAGGGATGGTGCAGTGAGCGTGTGGATGCTCACAGAGCTTCATGTCTGAAGTGGATTTCCCTTCCCGAGCATCCTTGGGGGGGTTGGTGGCGTTCTCCAAAGCATCTGCGCTCTCTGCCTCCCTATAGGCTACTTTCGCCCGTTTGCTTTATTGGTTTTTGAGACTTTTTATTTAGAAATAATTTAAAACTTACGGAAAAGCTGAAAGAAGTACAAGAAACTCCTCTGCAAGATATATTTTTTCTTAACCTGAAGTCATTGCTTTATTTTACCCCTTTTGCTTATCATGTAATCTCCAGCTACACAGACACATACACACAGATAAACACGCAAACACAGATACACACATTAAAAACTGTGAGTTCATACTGATGCACTCAGTTCCTGCCCAGCAGCCTAGTTTGGTTAAACCAAACTTCTAGACTTCTCCTTTCCATGTATGTGCACTCCCCTCCAACAATGAAGAAAATACTACCTCCTATTTTGTATTTATTTGCTCAGAGAAATCGTTCAGAGTTGGTAACCCATACCCCCTTAACAGGAAATCCTATTAGTTGGTGTTCAATATGCCTTTACATTTCCTTAAGATAAAATTTAATATAGAAAATGCACACATCTTAAGCTTGTGATTTGATGAGCTTTAATAAATACATACACTTGTATGACCCACAGCCCAAGTGTCTTGATAAGCCATACCATAGCTGGGTGGCTTACATATTAGGCACTTATTTCTCATGGTCTGGAGGCTGGAAGTCTGAGATCAGAGTGCCAGTGGATTTGGTTCTTAAGGAGCTTTATCTTCCTGGTGTGCAGATGGCCATCTTCTTGCTGTGTCCTCATTAGGCAGAGAGAGCATTCCAGTCTTGTTCTTCTTATAAGGTTGCTAATCCCATTCTGAGGGCCCCACCACCATGTCCTCTTCTAAACCTAATTACCTCCCCAAAGCCTCATCTCTAAATGCCAGCACCTTGGGGGGTATGGCTTCAACAAATGAAGTTTGGAGAGACACAAACATTCAGTACATAACATCAGTCAAAGTAGAGACAATTTCTGTCATTTTAGAATATTCTCTAGAGCAACTAGAAACAGAATTGGCTGAGTGATGAGAAAAGTGTATGTTCAACCAAACAAGAAATGGTCAGAACTTTCCTCACAGTTTTCCTATTTTTTTATGTTCTCCCTAACAATAAAGAAGAGTGGTACTGTCAGTGTTTAAATTTCATCCTTTAGAAGTAGAAGCATACAGCATATGTGTGTGTGTGTGTATAGAAAGAAAGAAAGTGAAGTTGCTCAGTCATGTTGGACTCTTTGCTACCACATGGACTGTGGCCTACCAGGCTCCTCCATCCATGGAATTTTCCAGGCAAGAGTACTGGAGTGGGTTGCCATTTCCTTCTCCAGAGGATCTTCCCAACGCAGGGATCAAACTTGGGTCTCCCACATTGCAGGCAGATGCTTTACCATCTGAGCCACCAGGGGGCTATATATGTGTGTATATGTATATATATGCACACACACAGACATATATATACCACACATAAGGATATGTATACATATATTCACATATTCTTTTTCAGTCTGGTCATTCTAATAGATATAGAGTGGTGTCTCTTGATTTTAATGCATTTTCCTGCAGACAATTATGTTCAACTTGTTACCATTTATAAAACTTCACTTAAGAAGTGTCTAAGGTTTAGGTATATTTTGCCTGTTTTTTAAATTGGGTTTTAACTTTTTATTATTGATTTGTTTGGAGTTATTTATATATTCTGGAAACAAGCTGTTTGTCAGATCTATGTCTTGCGAGTATTTTTTTTCAAGTCTGTGACTTGTCTATTTCTTTTCTTCAGTTCAGTTCAGTTCAGTCTCTCAGTCGCGTCCAACTCCTTGCAACCCCATGGACTGCAGCACGCCAGGCTTCCCTGTCCATCACCAACTCCCAGAGCTCAGTCAAACTCATGTCCATCGAGTCAGTGATGCTGTCATCCAACCATCTCATTCTCTGTCATCCCCTTCTCCTCTTGCCTTCAATATTTCCCAGCATCACAGTCTTTTCCAGTGAGTCAGTTCCTCACATCAGGTGGCCAAAGTACTAGAGTTTCAGCTTCAGCATCAGTCCTTCCAGTGAATATTCAGGACTGATTTCCTTTAGGGTGGACTGGTTAAATCTCCTTGCAGTCCAAGGGACTCTCAAGAGTCTTCTCCAACACCACAGTTCAAAAGCATCAATTCTTTGGCGCTCGGCTTTCTTTGTAGTCCAACTCTCACATCCATACATGACTACTGGAAAAACCACAGCTTTGACTAGACGGACCTTTGTTGGCAAGGTAATGTCTCTGCTTTTTAATATGCTGTCTAGGTCGGTCATAACTTTTCTTCCAAGGAGCAAGCGTCTTTTAATTTCATGGCTGCAGTCACCATCTGCAGTGATTTTGGAGCCCCTCAAAATAAAGTTTGTCACTGTTTCCATTATTTCCCCATCTATTTGCCATGAAGTGATGGGACCGGATGCTATGATCTTAGTTTTCTGAATGTTGAATTTTAAGCCAACTTTTCAGTCTCACTTTTTTACTGTGATTTCTTTTCTTTGTCACTTAAATTTTTTTTTTCCATTGCACTGGGTCTTAGTTGTGGCAAACAACATCTTCAATCTTTGTTGCAGCAGGTGGGATCTAGTTCCCTGACCAGGAATTGAACCCCAGCCCCCTGTACTGGGAGTGTCGAGTCTTAGCTACCAGGGAACTCCCTTGCTAACTTTTTTAATGTGATAAAATACACAGAATGTACAATCTACCATCTTAACCATTTTGAAATTCAGTGGCAGTATTGTGCAATGGTCACCACTGTCTAATTTCATTTCCATCAGTCCAAAAGGAAACCCAATACCCATTAAACTGTCATTCCACATTCTCCCATTTTCCAGCCTCTGGCAACCATTAATCTACTCTTGGTCCCCATGGATTTGACTATTTTGGAGATCTCATATTAATAGAATCATACAGTATGTGGTCTCTTGTGTCTAGCTCATTTCAATTAGCAGAGCATTTTCAAGGTTCATCCACACTGTAGAAATAAGTTCTCATTCATTCTGTGAATAAGGTCATGTCATCTGTAAACAGATGTGGTTTTGCTTCTTTTCTTTTTCTTTTTTTTTTTTTACTTCTTTTCTAATCTGGAAGCGTCTGCATCTTTTTTTTGCCTTGCTGTCCTGGCTACAACCTCTAATGCAGTGCTAAACAGAAGTGGTAAGAACAGATATTCCTTTCTTGTTGCTGATCTTAGGAAAGAAAAAATTTTAGTCTTTCACAATGAAATATTATGTTGCCTCTGGGTTTCTCATAGATGGCTTTCATCAGACTGAGGAAATTCACTTCTATTTCTAGTTGGTTGAATGTTTTTATGAGGAAAGGGTGTTGGATTTTTTTTTTTTTACATTTATTGAGATTAGTTTGTGTTTTCCCCTTTATTTTGTTAATATGGAATATTTCACAGGTTGATTTTTGTGTACTGATTCCTGGGATAAGTCCCACCTGATCACAGCATATAATCATTTTTGTATGCTGCTAAATTCAGTTTCTAATATTTTATTGAGGATTTTCCTTCTATTTTCATAAGGAATATTGGTCTATAATTTTCTTTCCTTGTGAGAGTTTGGTCTGGCTTTGGTATCTGCAAAATACTGGCCTCACAGAATGGCTTAGGAAGTGTTCTCCTCTCTTCTCTTTTATGGGAAAACTTTGTGAGAGATTGACACTAATTCTTTTAAACATTTGGTGAAATTAAACACTGTAACCGTCTTGTCCTGGGCTTTTCTGTGTTGAAAGTGCTTTGGTTACTAACTCAATTTCTTGTTACATGGTTTTTTAGATTTGCTTTATCTTTTTCAGTCTCTCTTGGGAGTTTGTGCATTTCTAGGAATTTTTCCATTTCATCTAGGTTATCTAATTTGTTGTCATAGTATTTTCTTATGCTGTGGCTAAGTCGCTTCAGTCATGTCCGACTCTGTGGGACCCCGTAGACGGCAGCCCACCAGGCTCCCCCGTCCCTGGGATGCTCCAGGCAAGAACACTGGAGTGGGTTGCCATTTCCTTCTCCAATGCATGAAAGTGAAAAGTGAAAGTGAAGTCGCTCAGTCCTGTCCGACTCTTCACGACCCCATGGACTGCAGCCTACCAGGCTCCTCCGTCTATGGGATTTTCCAGGCAAAAGTACTGGAGTGGGGTGCCGTTGCCTTCTCTAAGTATTTTCTTATAATCCTCTTCATTTTTGTAAGATCTGTATTAGTGTCTCTTCTTTTATTCCTGAGTTCAGTAATTTGAGTCGTCTTCCTTTTTTCCTTCATCTTTCTGGCTAAAGGTTTGTCAATTTTGTTGATCATTTCAAATGACCAATTTTTGGCTTTGTTCGTTTCCTCTGTTGATTTTCTTGTCTCCGTTTCATGTATTTCCATGCTAATATTTATTATTTCCTTCCTTCTGAGTCCTCTGGGTTTAGTTTGCTCTTTCTCCCTCTAGTTTCTTTTCTCCTTTTTGGGTCGGGCTGCGTGGCATGCAGGATCTTAGTTTCCCGACAAGGGGTCCTACCCACACCCCCCTCCCTGGAAGCTTGGAGTCTTAACCACTGGATTGCCGGGAAAGTGCCCTCCACCCGCTTCTTAATGTAGAATACTATTGATTTGGGATCTTTTCTTCTTTTTAATTTGGGCGTTTGTGGCTATCAGTTTCCCTCATTTATAACACTACTTTTGCTCCATCTCCAAAGTGTTGGTACATCGTTTTTGTTTTCGTTAATCTCACAACACTTTCTAGTTCTCTTTGTGACTTCTCCTTTGACCCACTTTACTTAGGAGTGTATTGTTGAATTTCTGTGTATTTGTCAATTTTCCAAATGTTATTAACTTCTAACTTCATCCCATTATGGTCAGAAAACCTACTTGCATTATTTCAGTCTATTAAAATGTATTTATGGTCTAACATATCAATTATCCTGGAGGATGTTCCATTGCATTTGAGAAGAATGTGTATCTTGCTGCTGTTAGGTAGATGTTCTATAGATGTTCATTAGATCTAGTTGGTGTATATTCTGTATCCTGATGACCGTCTGTCTAGTGTCCTCTCCATTATTAAAAGTGGAATATTGAGATATCTAATAAAGGAAATCCCTGGCAACTGCCAAGGCCTGGGTTCAATCCCTGATCAGGGATCTAACATCCTGAAAGCCATGTGGCAAAAAAAAGAAAAACAAGAAAAGGAAGGAATACCTAAATATCATAGTTGGGCTGCTTATTTTTTCCATCAATTCTTTCAGTTTTTGCTTTGCTTTGTGTGGGGCTCTGTTTTTAAGTATATATGCTAATAATTATTATATCTTATTAATGCATCAACCTTTTTATCATTCTATAATGTCCTTCTATGTCTTTAGCAACATTTTTTTCCTCTTAAAAAGTATTTATTTATTTATTTGGCTGCGCAGGGTCTTAGTTGCAGCATGTGGGATCTAGCTACCTGACCAGGGGTCAAACCCTGGCCCCCTGCATGGGGAACACAGAATCTTAGTCACTGGACCACCAGGGAAGTCCTCACAATTTTTTTTTTCCTTAAAGTCTATTTTGTCTGAATTTGTGTAGGCACTCCATCTCCCATTTGGTCACTGTTTGCATGGAATATCTTTTTCCATGCTCTTTAAAGCTATGTATTTATTTTTATATCTATTCTGCCAATCTTATGTCTCTTAATAGGGGAGTATAATCCATTTAGTTTAATGTATTTATTGATAAGGAAGGTCTTGCTTCTGCTATTTTGCTATTTGTTTTCTTTATGTTGTATGTCTTTTTGTCCCTGGGTTCCTCCATTCCTACCTTCTTTTGTATTTATGGAGTGTCTTATGTATTACTTTAATTTCTTGTTGTTCCTTTAAATACATAATATTTCAGTTACTTGGGGTTGCCATGGAGATTAAAAAATTAAAATGAACATTTTAATGTATAATAACCTAGTTTCCATTAGTGCTAACTTAATTTCAATAGTATACAAAAATTTTTTCTCCTATGTAGCTTCATTACCCTCCACTTATGTGGTTCTTGTTCAAACTGCATTTTTATCCATTGTGTGTCCATCAACATATTAATAGATTTGTAATTATTGCTTTTCAAGTCTATTTTTGGTATGCATCCTCCTTGGTATGTACATTACCTGCTCTATCCCCAGAAATAGATCAGAACTTTCAAATCCATGTAGACATCTCATTCCCCAGCCTTTCCTAAAAAAATAAAAAATAGACTTTTGGTTAAGCTATTGTTTGCCTCAACTTTTATCCAGTGCCTCAGGCAGCAGTGACTAAAACATTTGCCTATAAATGTTTTTAATAAACACCCCCTACCCCTACCCCGGCTCTCTACCCCTGGGCCAGTTCTTAGTTAGGCAAAATGAAGACAAGCCTTCTGAGTTGATCTTACAGGGAACCACAAGATTGGTCAAAACAAATAATTACATTTGTGTGTGTGTGTGTGAATGAGGTCTGTTCTGCTCCCTCCACCACCATCAATATGGGTTATTATTTTCAAAACTACCACTGAGCTGGAGAGTAGATGAGACTTGGGTAAGATTATACACCACAAAGCTTACTGTCTTGCTGAAATTCAGCGTTTTTCTTTAATAAGTACTCCCAGGTTTCTTGAATAAGTACTCCTTTGTTTAATTTCCACAATTGCAAAAAAGCGATTCTGACATTTTTGCCTTATTTTACTGCTTTTATTGAGGCTGGAATTTTGGAGTTCCTTACTCTGCCACACTGATGTGACTCTTCCAGTAGCGTCGTGTTCTTGAGAGTCATGCGTATCATTGCATAAACCAGGAATTTCTTCCTTTTTACTGGTGGGTAGTATTCCACTGTAAAGATACGTCATAATTCTTAGTTCATTCATTTTTTAATGGATATTTAGGTTCTTTGCAGTTTAAAGCTTTTATAATAAAGTTACTGTATATGTTTATATATATGCTTTGTGTTCAAATATATGCTTTCTTTTCTTTGTGTTCAAATATATATATATTTGTGTTCAAATATATGCTGTCTTTTCTCTTGGATACCTGCCCAGGAATGAGACTTGTTGACTATTTGTTTAATTTAATAAGAAATAGTCATGGACTTCCTGTGTGATCCAGTGGTTAAAACTTTGCCTTCCAATGCAGGGGGATGTGGGTTCGATCCCTGGTCAGGGAGTTAACCAAAACATAAAACAGAAGCAATATTGCAACAAATGCAATAAAGACTTAAAAATCCACATCAAAAAATAAACAACTTGTCCTTAATACAAAGAAAAAAAGAAAAGAAAGAGTCAACGTGTTTTACAGTGTGGCTGTGCTATTTATATTCCCGCCAGTGTGATGGTTCCAGTTGCTCCATATGGTGTTAATAGTAAATGTGGTCAGTTTACAAAAGATTAACAGTTTTAATGGTTAATGCATCTTTGTCTTAATATGGACTTCCCAGAGATCAAATTGCCAATATCCACTGGATCATGGAAAAAGCAAGAAAGTTCCAGAAAAACATCTATTTCTGCTTTATTGACTATGCCAAAGCCTTTGACTGTGTGGATCACAAGAAACTGGAAAATTCTTCAAGAGATGGGAATACCAGACCCCCTGACCTGCCTCTTGAGAAACCTAATGCAGGTCAGGAAGCAACAGTTAGAACTGGACATGGAACAACAGACTGGGTCCAAATAGGAAAAGGAGGACGTCAAGGCTGTATATATATTGTCACCCTGCTTATTTAACTTCTATGCAGAGTACATCATGAGAAACGTTGGGCTGGAAGAAGCACAAGCTGGAACCAAGATTGCCGGGAGAAATATCAATAACCTCAGATATGCAGATGACACCACCCTTATGGCAAAAAGTGAAGAGAACTCAAAAGCCTCTTGATGAAAGTGAAAGAGGAGAGTGAAAAAGTTGACTTAAAGCTCAACATTCAGAAAACGAAGATCATGGCATCTGGTCCCATCACTTCATGGGAAATAGATGGGGAAACAGTGTCAGACTATTTTTTGGGGCTCCAAAATCACTGCAGATGGTGATTGCGGCCATGAAATTAAAAGATGCTTACTCCTTGGAAGGAAAGTTATGACCAACCTAGATAGCATATTCAAAAGCAGAGACATTGCTTTGCCAACAAAGGTCTGTCTAATCAAGGCTATGGCTTTTCCAGTGGTCACGTATGGATGTGAGAGTTGGACTGTGAAGAAAGCTGAACGCCAAAGAATTGATGCTTTTGAACTGTGGTGTTGGAGAAGACTCTTGAGAGTCCTTTGGACTGCAAGGAGATCCAACCAGTCCATTCTAAAGGAGATTATTCCTGGGTGTTCTTTGGAAGGACTGATGCTGAAGCTGAAACTCCAATACTTTGGCCACCTCATCTGAAGAGTTGGCTCATTGGAAAAGACTCTGATGCTGGGAAGGATTGGGGCAGGAGGAAAAGGGGACAACAGAGGATGAGATGGCTGGATGGAATCACCGACTTGATGGCCATGAGTTAGGGTGAACTCTGGGAGTTGGTGATGGACAGGGAGGCCTGGCGTGCTGCTATTCATAGGGTCGCAAAGAGTCGGACACGACTGAGTGACTGAACTGAACTGAATGACTAACGAGGTTGAGCATGTTTCATATGCTTATTTGCCTTTTATGCATCTCTTTTGAGAGGCATCCAAGCATTTTGCCCATTTTTAAAAAGATTGTTTTTTTCTCTATTACTGAGCTGCATAAAAGTCCACTGACATCTATAGATACTGTGAAGATTTTCTTCCATTCTATGGTTTACCTTTTCCCTTTCCAAACAATGTCTTTTTTAACTATAGCTTTACTAGAGATAGGGTTTCTTGTTTGGGTCCTATTATAATTGGTACTGTTTTTGAGATTTCAGTTTCCAATGGTTTGCTGCTAGTGCATAGACTTTAAATTGTATGTTTCCATCTTTATAAATTTATTTATAGTTTTAGGAGCTTTTGAGGGGTGGATTTCTTGGAATTTTCTTTGGAGACAATCATGTGTTCCGTAAATAGGGACAGTTTAAATTCTTTCTTCCCAAAGTGCCCTTTATTATTATTTTTCTTTTTTTATTATCTTGCCTTGGTCTTCCAATACAATGTTGAATAGAAATGGTAAGAGTAAACATTCTTATCTTGTTCTTGAATTTAGGGAAAGTATTCAGTCCTTTACCAGTAAGTATAATTTTGCTCAGTTGCTCAGTCGTGTCCAACCATTTGTGACCGCATGGACTGTAGCTTGCCAGGCTCCTCTGTCCGTGGAATTTCCCAGGCAAGAATACTGGAGTGGGTTGATATTTCTTTCTCCAGGGGATCTTCCTAATCCAGAGATGGAACTCATGTCTCCTGCATTGGCAGGCGGATTCTTTACTACTGTGCCACCTGGGAAGCCCCCAAGTATAATTTTGATAAGTAAAAGTGTTAGTCACTCAGTCATGTCCGACCCTTTGCAACCCTGTGGACATAGCACACCAGGCTTCTCTGTCCATGGAGTTCTCCAGGCAAGAATACTGGAGTGAGTCTTGCCATTCCCTTCTCAAGGGGATCTTCCCAACCCAGGGATCAAACCCAGGTCTCCTGCTTTGCAGGTGGATTCTTTATTGTCTGAGCCACCAGGGAAGCCCCAAGTATGATTTTGCTGCTGCTGCTAAGTTGCTTCAGTCGTGTCCACTCTGTGCAACCCCATAGACGGCAGCCCACCAGGCTCCTCCGTCCCTGGGATTCTCCAGGCAAGAACACTGGAGTGAGTTGCCATGTCCTTCTCCAATGCAGGAAAGTGAAGAGTGAAAGTACAGTTGCTCAGTCGTGTCTGACTCTTAGCGACCCCATGGACTGCAGCCTATCAGGCTCCTCCACCTATGGGATTTTCCAGGCAAGAATACTGGAGTGGGTTGCCATTTTGGTTCTGAGTAATTTATAGATGCCCTTTATCAGGTTGAGGAAGTTCCTTTCTATTCCTACCTTTTTTTAAGACTTAAAAACATATTTAAAATTTTTTTTTAATTTAATTTTTTGGCCATGCCACACATTGCAGTATGTGAGAATCTTAGTTTCCCAACAAGGAATCAAACTAGATTCCCCAGCTTTGGAAATATGGAGTCTTAAACACTGGAACACATGCAAGTCTGCTATTCCTACTTTAATGAGAATTTATCCAGAATGGATAGGGATTCCCTGGTGGCTCAGATGGTAAAGTGTCTGCCCGCAATGCGGGAGACCCAGGTTTGCTACCCAGGTCGGGAAGATCCCCTGGAGAAGGAAATGGCAATGCACTCCAGTACTCTTACCTAGAAAATTCCATGGATGGAGGAGTCTGGTGGGCTACAGTCCATGTGGTTGCAAAGAGTTGGACACACTTTCACTTTCACTTTATCCAGAATGGATATTGAATCTTGTCAAATACATACATTGATATGATCATATGTGCTTTCTTTTTTAGACTGTATTAATTAATACTCAAATATTAAAACAGTCCCGTGTTGCTAGGGTAATACTCAGTTGGTTGCTGTGAGAGACAGTGGTCTGTCCCCTGTGATTTATTCCTCAACATCTATGCTATCTAGGGCCAGATCCATACACAAAGCTCAGCCGTGAGCCCAGGGGTTCATACAACTTTGCCAAGTTGTTTTCTTCTTCTTTTTGGCTGCACCACACCCCTAGTGGGATCTTAGTCCCCTGACCAGGAATTGAACCTGGGCTCTCATCAGTGTGAAGCTCACAGCCTAACCACTGGACTGCCCGGGAATTCCCCCAGTTGTTTTCTTGAATTCCTTTTTCTCAGCAATCTTGCTGACACTTTCCAGCTCGTGACTACTCCTCTTCCTTGTCCCTGATTAGAAAGCCAGGCTTTAGTTTCTCTGCTCTGCAACACCCTATTCATGATGACTTCTTCGTTTAGTATCAAATGGCAAGGAGATAGAGAGAAGGCAACAAGGGTCCCCCAGTCCTCTCGGGACCACAGTGCCTCTCGCCGTGGAGAAGATACCTTTGAACTCTGCCTCTGCCTTTTAACTTTCAACTGGCGTTGAAAAGAACATTGAAGAACATTTTCTGTAAAGGACTGGCAATAAATAAATTAGGCTTTGTGGGCTGCATATGGTCTTTGCTATATACTCCTTCGTTTCCTTTTTTTTCTTCTTTGCTTTCTTTTCCACGATGCTTTGTAAATGGACAAACCATTTTTAGCTTGAGGGCCAGGTAAGAACATGGTGCAGGCCGGCTTTGGCCTGGAGGTCATAGTTAGCCACTCGCCTTATAAACCATTTACATTTTATATAATTATTGATATGGTGGAACTTAAATCTGCTATCCTGATATTTGTTTTATATCTGACCCATCTTTCTTTGCTCCCTGTTCCCTCTTTTTCAGCCTTCTTTTGAATTAATTGAACACTTTTTATGATTTTATTTGATCTCATTCATTAGTTTATTAGGTATAACTCTTAGTTTATTATTTAGTGATGCTTTATGACAGCGTGTACATCTTTAACTTAGTAATCTACCCTCAAGTAACATTATACATTTAAAAATATAATCTAAGAACCTTACAATATTGTGCTTCTATTTTCCCCCTTCACCTTTGTGCTTCTGTGGTCAGATATTTTGCTTCTACATGTTATGACTGCCACAATACATTATTACTATTTCTGCTTTAAGTAGTCAGTTCCCTTTTGAAAGGATTTAAAAAGGAAGAAAAAGACTTTTTCATGTTTTTCACACACTTACCATTTCGGATGCTCTCCTTTTCTTTATGTCCATCCATATTTCCATCTGGTATCATTTTTCTCCTGTCTGAAAGACTTCCTTTAAAAATTTTTTTTTGAAGTGAAGATCTGCTGGTGATTAATTCTTTCAATTTCATATGTCTAAAGAAATCTTTAGGCTCTGGTTCTGGGTAAAATGGAGTAAGTGCACTCCACCCTGTCTCTCCTACTGAATACAGCTGTAAAACCTGGACAGAATACATGGAACAGCTATCTGAGGACTCTGAAAAGTCAATATTAGTAGGAACATTGGAAAAAAAAAAAAAAGACAAGTTGGAGCACCACTGAACCAGTGGTGAGTCTACCCATTATTTTTTTCCTAGTGTCCTCTAGTCTGAGCACAAGTCAGCCGGAAACCAAGAACTAGTGTTGGCAGGAACAGAGAGAAGCCCAGGAGGAACCTTCTGGTTCCCACTGGAGGAGCAGGAAAGGGATCTCCTAAAGCCTAGAGAGACAAGAGACATTCTTTTTCTTTTTTCTCCTCCTGAATCTCATGCCACTGCCCTAAGCAACTTCCTGGTAATGACGTGAGACCTCCCAGTGGAGCCCACAGGATCCAATCCTCAGTAACAACAAACTCGTGAAGTGAGTTAAGAGTTAACCTGAATAGCTCCATAGTTACTGAAGAAACCAAATTTATAGCCAGAATCGACAAGTGAACCCATCTGGGTCTGCTGCTATTTTGAAAGGTTGATAATTATTTGGTGTTAATAATTATTGACTCAATTTCTTTAATAGATAAAGGCCTATTCGAACTGTCTCTTCCTTCTTGGTGTGAGTTTTGCAGATTGTGTCTTTCAAGGAATGGATCTGTTTCATCTAGGTTATCAAATTTGTAGGCAGAGTTGTTCATAATATTTATTATCCTTTTAATGTCCCTGGGATCTTTAAGGCTGCCTCCTGTTTAATTTCTGGTAATAGTAATCTTGAGTCCTCTTCTTAGACGAGTAAGAAGCTTATGAATTTTATTGATTTGTCAAAGAACTGGATTTTGGTTTCATTGATTTTTCTCAATGGAACAACAGACTGGTTCCAAATAGGAAAAGGAGTACGTCAAGGCTGTATATTGTCACCCTGCTTATTTAACTTATATGCAGAGTACATCATGAGAAATGCTGGACTGGAAGAAACACAAGCTGGAATCAAGATTGCTGGGAGAAATATCAATAATCTCAGATATGCAGATGACACCACCCTTATGGCAGAAAGTGAGGAGGAGCTAAAAAGCCTCTTGTTGAAAGTGAAAGAGGAGAGTGGAAAAGTTGGCTTGAAGCTCAACATTCAGAAAACGAAGATCATGGCATCTGGCCCCATCACTTCATGGGAAATAGATGGGGAAACAGTAGAAACAGTGTCAGACTTTGTTTTTTTGGGCTCCAAAATCACTGCAGATGGTGACTGCAGCCATGAAATTAAAAGGCGCTTACTCCTTGGAAGAAAAGTTATGACCAACCTAGATAGTATATTCAAAAGCAGAGACATTACTTTGCCGACTAAGGTCCGTCTAGTCAAGGCTATGGTTTTTCCTGTGGTCATGTATGGATGTGAGAGTTGGACTGTGAAGAAGGCTGAGCGCCGAAGAATTGATGCTTTTGAACTGTGGTGTTGGAGAAGACTCTTGAGAGTCCCTTGGACTGCAAGGAGATCCAACCAGTCCATTCTGAAGGAGATCAACCCTGGGATTTCTTTGGAAGGAATGATGCTAAAACTGAAGCTCCAGTACTTTGGGCACCTTATGCGAAGAGTTGACTCATTGGAAAAGACCCTGATGCTGGGAGGGATTGGGGGCAGGAGGAGAAAGGGACGACCGAGGATGAGATGGCTGGATGGCATCACAGACTCAATGGACGTGAGTCTGAGTGAACTCCGGAAGTTGGTGATGGACAGGGAGGCCTGGCGTGCTGCGATTCATGGGGTCGCAAAGAGTCGGACACGACTGCGCGACTGAACTGAACTGATTTTTCTCTGTTGATTTTCTGTTTTCAAGTCCATTGATTCCATTCATTTTTATTGTATCTTTTCTTCTGCTTGTGTAGTGTGTGTGTGTATATATGATTAGTCGTATCTGACTCTTTATGACCCCGTGGACCCAGAGGACCAGGCTCCTCTGACCATGAGATTTCCTAGGCAAGAATATACTGGAGTCGGTTGCCATTTCCTTCTCCAGGGTATCTTCCCAACCTGGGGATTGAACCCGCATCTCTTGTGTCTCCCCCATTGGCAGGCAGATTCTTTTGCACTAATGCCTTCTGGGAACCCCTTCTGCTTATTTTGGGTTTAAATTGCTCTTCTTTTTCTAGCTTCCTAGAGTGGAAGCTTAGCTGATTGATTTTAGATCTTTCTTCTTTTTTAATATACTGAAAGCTATAAATTTCCCTCTAAGAGATGCTTTTACTACATCCCACACGTTTCGATAAGTTGTGTTTTAATTTTCATTTCATTCAGAGTATTTAAAAAATTTTCTTGGCATCTCTTCCTTGATCTGAGTGCTATTTAGAAGTGTATTATTTCGTCTCCAAGGATTTCGGGATTTTCCAGCTATCTTTCTGTTGTTGATTTCCAGTTTAATTCCATTGTGGTCTGATACAGACGTTGTGTGCTTTCCATTCTTTTAAATTCATTAAGATGTGTTTTATGACCCCAAATGTATTATAGTCTATCTTAGTCAATGTCCCATGTGAACTTGAGAATCTGTATTCTGCCATTATTGGATGAAGCACTCAATAGATATTGCTTATATCCAGTTGTTTGATGTTGTTGAGTTCAACTGTGGCCCTACTGATTTTTCTGCCTGCTGGATTCATGCACTTCTGATAGAGAGGTATTGAAATCTCCAAATATGGTGGTGGGTTCATCTATTTCTCCTTGCAGGTCCATCAGGTTTTGCCTCACATATTTCGATGTTATTAGGCATGTATGTGTAAAGGATTGTTATGTCTTCTTGGAGAAATGACTCTTTTATCATTTCTGCCTTTTGTGGTTTTAATTGAGCATTTTTATTCTATATTCTCCCCTTTTTAGCATATCAGTTAATATTTCTTTTTTTAGTGATTGCCCTGGAATTTGCAGTATATATTTACAACCAGGCCAAGTTCACTTTCAAATAATACTTTACCACTTCACAAGTAGTGCAGGTACTTCAGCAAACTGACTCGGATTCCTCCCTCCTGTCCCTGTTGTCATCATTCATTTCACTTATACGTAAGTATACACACACAAATAAGTATACATGGTACTTTGTTGGTATTATAAGGTTGAACAAGCTGTTATCTTAGATCAATTGAGGATAAGAAAAGTAAGTTTTTATTTAATTTATTTATTTTTTTAAAAGTAAGTTTTTAAATAGCCTTCACTTATTCTTTCTCCCGTGCACGCTCTTTCTTTATGTGATAGTGGGTTTCTGAACTTTATTATTTTCCTTCTCTTAAGGAATTTTTAAAAAGCATTGTTTGTGGGACTTCCCCGTGGTTAGGAATCCACCTTGCAGTGTGAGGGATGCAGGTTCAATCCCTAGTCAGAAAACTAGGATCCCACGTGCAGCAAGGCAAGCAAGCCAAGCATTCCAGCCACAGCGAAAGATCTCACATGACCCAGGAAAAATCTTGTGTGCTGTAACTAAGACCCTCCTGACACAGCCAGATAAATACATATTTTTTAAAGAAACTCCCTTTTTTTTTTTTTGCAAGACAACAAATGCTCTCAATTTTTTGAGAAAGTATTTCTCATTCACTTTTGAAGGATATTTTCCACCTAGAATTCTAAGTTGGTGGGATTTTTTGTTTACCCTCTTAATACTTTAAGTATTTCAGTCCACTCTCTCCTTGTTTGCATAGTTTCTGAGAAGTTGGATGTAATTCTCATCTTTTCTCTTCACTTTTCCCCTGGCTTCTTTTAGGAATTTTTCTTTATCTTTGATTTTTTGGTAGTTTGGATATAATATGCCTGGGTGTGGTTTTCAGCATTCATTCTGATTGATGTTCTCTAAGCTTCCTGGATCTGTGGTCTGGTGTCTGACATTAATTTGGGGGAAATTTTCAGTAAATTATTGTTTCAAAAATTTCCTCTCTTCCTGTCTCTCTGTTTCTTCTCCTTCTGGTATTCCCATTAAGCATATGTTACACCTTTCGTAGCTGTCTCCCAGTTCTATTCTGTGCTGGTATTTTTCTCTCCCAGCCTTTTTTCTCTTTGTTTTTCCATTTTGGAGATTTCTATTGAGATATCCTCAAGCTCAAAGATTCTTTCCTCAGCTGTGTCCAGTCTGCTAATAAGCCCATCAGAGGCATTCTTCCTTTATGTTACAGTGCTTTTGATCTCCAGCGTTTCTGTTTGGTTCTTAGAATTTCCATCTCTGCTTACATTGCCCGTCTGTTCTTGCAAGCTGTCTGTCTTATCCGTGAGCACCCTTAGCATAGTGATTATAGTCGCTTTAAATTCCTTGCTTTTTTATTAATAATTCCAACATCCCTGTCTTATCTGAGTCTGGTTCTGTTGCTTGCTCTGCCTCTTCACTATGTTTTTTGCCTTTTAGTATGCCTTGTAGGTTTTTTTTTCCCTTGATAGTTGGACGTGATGTATGGGGTGATAGGAATGACTATAAATTACCCTTTAGGGATGTTGTGATAAAGGGGGTGTAGGGGAGCTTTCCATAGTCCTAGGATTCGGTCTTAGTCTTTTCGTGAACAGATGCTCCTGGACCACGAGCGTCACAAGTGCTGATTGTTTCTCCCACCTTAGGTGGAACAGGATGGCTAGAATGGGATGGAGCTGGGTATTTCCCTTCCTCCAAGACAGTTAGGCTCCGTTAAACCCCTCTGCAAGTAAGTCTCTGGTTACTTCATTTCTCCTGAATACAGGCTTTGTTAACAACAGAATACTCCGGCATGTTTCATAATGGTTTGTTTTCTTCTGCATCTGCCAGAAGCACTGGGGGCGTTTTCTCTCATATTCATTATGAGAACCTGGTAGGTCTTCAGGAGGTAAAACTCATATAAGTGTGTCTGTGTGGGGTGATGGGGGGACACGTCACCCTCTGCTGCCTCCCTTTGGAGTTTTTGTCAATGAACTTGTCCAGGCTCAACCTCCAGCAGTGTGTTGATTGTAATTGAGGTTTCCCCACCTGGTACTGCTTTTTTGCACCAGTAAGTTGTAGTTTTCCACGTTCACCTGCCTGTCTCTACAGTTTGGGTGGGGAGGGGGCACTGATTTTCCCCATGACCTTGCTTCTCTGATGGATCTGAAGTTATTGATACTTCAGTTCATTCAGCCTTTTACTTATTGTTAGGACAGAGTGATGACTTCCAAACTTCTTCCATGTTGGATGGGAAATGTTTCCTTCTATTTTTAGCTTGCTGAAAAGTGTTTTTATCATGACTGTATGTTGAATTTTGTCAAATGCTTTCTTTCTGCCATTATTGAGAAGACTATGTTGTTTTTAACCTTTATTCATTGATATGTTTTATTATATTGACTGATTTTTTTTTTTTTTTTTTTTGGTGAACTAACATTGCATTTCTGGGATAAATTTCAAGTTGACTTGACTTTTATCTGTTTTTATGTGTTTCTTGGTTGATTTGCTTATCCTCCTAATGGATTTTTGCATCTTTATGCAGGAGAGCTCTTTGTCCATAGCAAGGAATCAGCAAATTTTTTCTGTGAAGAGTCCATTCCGTTCCGTTCAGTCGCTTAGTCGTGTCCGACTCTTTGCGACCCCATGAATCGCAGCACACCAGGCCTCCCTGTCCATCACCAACTTCCGGAGTTCACTCAGACTCACGTCCGTTGAGTCCGTGATGCCATCCAGCCATCTCATCCTCAGTCTTCCCCTTCTCCTCCTGCCCCCAATCCCTCCCAGCATCACAGTCTTTTCCAATGAGTCAACTCTTCGCATGAGGTGACCAAAGTACTGGAGTTTCAGCTTTAGCATCATTCCTTCCAAAGAAATCCCAGGGCTGATCTCCTTTAGAATGGACTGGTTGGATCTCCTTGCAGTCCAAGGGACTCTCAAGAGTCTTCTCCAACACCACAGTTCAAAAGCGTCAATTCTTCAGCACTCAGCTTTCTTCACAGTCCAACTCTTACATCCATACATGACGACAGGAAAAACCATAGCCTTGACTAGACGGACTAGTCATTATTCCTGAGGAATAATGTTTACCTCAGGATTAACTTAACAGTTAAAATAATTGATCCCTTTAAATCTATATCAGAATGCTTTACACACATTTGGTGATCAATAAGCAAAATTTAAAGGTCAAGAAGCAACAGTTAGAACCATACATGGAACACTGGACTGGTTCATAATTGGGAAAGGAGTATGACAAGGTTCTATGTTGTCACTCTGCTTATTTAACATCATGTGAAATGCTGGGCTGGATGAATCACAAGCTGGAATCAAAATTGTAGGGATAAATATTAATAACCTCAGATATACAGATGGTACCACTCTAATGATAGAAAGCAAATAGGAACTAAAAAGCCTCTGATGAAGGTGAAAAAGGAGAGTGAAAAAGCTGGCTTAAAACTCAACATTCATAAAAATAAGATCATAGCATCTGGTCCCATCACTTATGACAAATAAATGGGGAAAAAATGGAAACAGTGACAGACTTTATTTTCTTGGACTCCAAAATCACTGAAGACAGTGACTGCAGCCATGAAAGATGCTTGCTGCTTGGAAGAAAAGCTATGAAAAACCTAGACAGTATTTTAAAAAGCAGAGACATCTCTTTGCCAATAAATGTCCATATAGTCAAAGCTATGGTTTTTCCAGTAGTTAAGTGTGTATATGAGAGTTGGACCATAAAGAAGACTGATCGCTGAAGAACTGATACTTTCAAAATGTGGTGCTTGAGTAGACTTTTTAGAGTCCCTCAGACAGCAAGATCAAACCAGTCAATCCTAAAGGAAATCAGTCCTGAATATTCACAGGAAAGACTGATACTGCAGCTGAAGCCCCAATACTTTCATCACCTGATGCAAAGAGCTGACTCACTGGAAAGGACCCTGATGCTTGGAAAGATGAAGGCAGGAGGAGAAGGGGACAGCAGAGGATGAGGTGGTTGAATGTCATCACTGACTCAATGAACATGAGTTTGAGCAAACTCCGGGAGATAGTACAGGATAGGGAAGCCGGCATCCTACAGTCCATGGGGTCACAGAGAGTTGGATGACTTAGTGAGTGGACAACAGCAACGTTTGGTAAATGCTACTGATCATTGTTTTAACATACATAATTGAGAGGGATGAGGCTCAAATGACTGGGTATCCCAAGAAAAGAGGCAAATACACACACACACACACATACACACAAGCAAAAAACAAATAATGAGGGACTTGAAATGAGGTGGCTGTGATTCTAAGCTGTATATAGTATTAACACAATCCCCAAACTCAGACAAGCAGTAGATATTCACTGAGCTCCTACTACTGTAGGGGCTTCCCTGTAGCTCAAATGGTAAAGAATCTGCCTGCCATGCAGGAGACCAAGGTTTGATTCCTGGGTTGGGAAGTTCTTCTGGAGAAGGGAATGGCAATCCACTCCGGTATTCTTGCCTGGAGAATTCCATGGACAGAGAAGGCTGGTGGACTACAGTCCATGGGGTTGCAAAGAGTCGGACACGACTGAGCAACTACCACACTACTACATGGTGACACTGGACCGAATCCCAGATTTCAATGATGAATGACATGAATAAATATTTCCACTCATGAATTTTTTATTCTAAATGAGACTATAAACAAAAAAACAGATAGTTGGATTAGTTACAGATTGTGTTGAATACTATTAAAAAAAATTAACAGGGTTGTAAGAAGAGAGAAACGAGGGAGAGCATCTTCAGACAGGCAAGTCAGGGAAAGCTTGCATGAAGAGGTAACATTTGAGTTGAGACCTGAAATATGAGAAGGAGTCATCCAAGCAAACAACAGAGGAAAGAATATTCCAGGGTGAGGGATTAGGATTTCACATGCCCAGAAGTAGCACTGGAAACATAGTGTTCCAAGAATAGAGCACCAGGGAAGCAGGCTCCCTCCTGCTGGAGGGAGTGAAGATGGAACACCAGCTAGAGCATCCAAGGACGTGGTCTTTGTAAGAAGTTTGGATTTTATTTTAAAAGTACTAAGAAGTTATTGAGGGATTTAAGGAGAAAAGTGCAGTAATCTGAATTTCTTTTGTAAGGATGGATTGGAGAAGTCCAGAAATGAAGAAATGAGGCCAGTTTATTATAGTGGTAACATCATGAACGGGGGACTTTTAAAGGAACTGAAAAGAAATAAGTAGATTTGAGAAATGTTTGGGGTCAGGGATGGGTAGAGATGATATATACAGTACTCTAATTCTATTATACTGAATATAACTATACCTAGGTAATTAAAACTTGGAAGTAACTGATTTATGTAGTAAGCTTTTTTACAGTAGGGCAGTGAAAGTACAAAAGATCCAGTGAGTTCTGTGGATAATTAGATGTGATATTCTACTTTTATATTCTGACGTTTTCCTAAGGTGTAGAAGAAAAGTATTTTCCATTTTGTCAAGCATAGCAATAGGTGTTTATAAGATCTTTTGAATTAGCATAAAACCTCATGAAATTTATTGATCCTATAAAATTGAAAAATGTGATACTTTTGCTCTTGAAACAAAATATCTACTTTCTAGAGGGTAAGTACAAACATATTACTTTGTACTTGATTCATTTTTTAAAAATTATAGCATGAAATTAAGATTTGGGAATATCCACAAACTATGTTTCTCTCCCCGTCATTCTCTGTGTATGTGTGTGTGTGTATAGATAGATAGGTAGATGGATACCAAAATCAAATTGATTACATTGTTTGTAACTGAAGATGGAGAAGCTGTACACAGTCAGCAGAAAAAGACCTGGAGCTGACTGTAGCTCAGATCACCAGCTTCTCATAGCAAAATTCAGGCTTAAACTAAAGAAAACACTAGGTCAGACAGGTATGAATTCAATCTTATATGAATTCACAGTAGAGGTAAAGAATAGATTCAAACGACTAGATCTAGTTAACAGTGTTCCTGAAGAATTATGGACAGAGGTCTGTAAATTGTACAGTGAACAGTGAACAAAACCATCCCAAATAAAAATAAAAGCAAAAAGGCAAAGTGGTTATCTGAGAAGGTTTTACAAATAGTGGAAGAATGAAGGGAAGTGAAAAGCAAGAGAGAGAGGAAAAGTTACATCCAATTAAATGCAGAGTTCCAAAGAGTAGCTAGAAGAGACAAGAGGGACTTCAATCAGCAATGCTTAATAATACAAGAAAACAACAAAAGGGGAAAGACTAGAGATTTCTTCAGAAAACTGGAAACGTCAAGGAAGAATTCTGCCCAAAGATAGACACAGTAAAGGATAAAAGTTGTAGAGACATAGTAGACACTGAAGAGATCAAGAAGAGATGGAAAGAATACACAGAAGAATCGTATAAAAAAAGACCTTACTGAACCAGATTGCTATGATTGTGTGGTTAGTCACCCAAAGCCAATTCTCTTCCAAAAATATATTTTTAGTTAGCTTTTATTCTCTAGAAATCAAAATACAATATTTTTCAGTATTTCAGTAACTGGGGATGTTACAAAAAAATCTTAAAGTTTTGGTCAAGTCTTTTTGTTTGCTTAAAAGCAAAGAATTTTTTTTAAGCAGCCTCAAAATGGTGATTCTTTACTTAAAAAAATAAAATGCATCCTAGCTATCTCCCTTTATTTCTACCTGAGTCAGTATGTGGAATAAACCATTGCCAGCAAGCACTGATCAAGTGAGCAAGTATGTTTTCTGTTTAGTGGAACAAATGAAAGACCTGGTAAAACTCCACAGTGATACTTCTTTTCTTTACAAAATAGAAGTCATTGGATAAAGATTAAGATGATGAAACTGAGAGATCAGAGAAAATTCTTGATATTTTCAGTTTCTGACTTCTGAATAAAAATGTCTTTCATTAAAAAAAATGTCCAGTCTTTTAGCCAGAATGGCTTAGAAAGTGGATGCTCTGGTATATTCTTCCACTCAGATAAAAATTCATGGAAGACAAAACATAAAAAAAGGATCGTGGTCAATTAAAAATAATATTTACATTTGAAAGCCAAGAAATTGAGCAGAAATGCAAAGAAACTAGCAGGACTAGCACCATTGGACTGCTGGGCTCTTGATAAAGAAGTGGGAAGAGCCAGAATTCAGACTCCTTGGATCATGGCCCCTGCAGCTCTCTATCTTTAAGCTGAGAAGTAGGGTAGATCCCTTTGTTTGTGAAAAGAGTCTGGAAACATAGTGAAACAATGTTTGGATCTATCATTCATGTCAAACTGTGAAAGAGAGACTTGGGTGAAGCAGACAACAGAGTCACAGCCTCTGAACTGAATTGTGGGTTGATAACTGGAAGATCTGAGACAATCTTCCTGCTGAGGACCCTGGATAGAATGAAGTGGGTGGAGCACACAGGCAAAATTGCTGGAAATGAAGCAATGAGCAGTGGGATAGAGAATACACTTAGGATAATTTGGAAGGTAAAACCTACTCAAAAGGATAAGGGAATTTTGCCAGCAGACTGCCTTCAGACTTGAACTGTTACTCTTCCCTGGTCTCCAGCTCGCTGGCCTCCTCTATAGATTTTGGACTTTCTCCCTTAAGGTATCTCTCTCTCTATCTAAGTCTCTCTCCTCAATCATTAGATTTCATGATGTCCATAATAATAACCAATGAGAGTATAACTGGTATACTCCAGAAATTTGATGTACAAAATCTTTAAAGCTTTACCCATGAGATTGGCAATTTTAAATTACCTCAGACTTAAATTTTCTTTCTAAATATTATGTAGCCCATATATATTTATACCATAGTTCTTAAGGTCTTACACAGAAAATTTTTGAAGCAGAAATATTTTCTCTTTGGACCCTGTCTCTAGCTACCTATGAGGGAGTGGATAATGGATATTTTTAAAGGAATAAAAAGATAAAATAAGAAAAAGAAAACTACTGCAATGAAGCTGACTACATTTTGAAATTTAACTTAACTGATCGTAAGTCAATCCAATTTATTGATTCAGAATTCCCTTCAGAGAATGAAGATCTAAAATGAGGAAAGGAAATTGAGGTGTATGATAGGAGGAATTTTTCCTATCCTTATTTGTAGTCAGAAAAATAGTTGAGTTAATTGCCTTTGTTTTAGGTAATAATTTGAAAATAATATTAGTAGAAAAGTAGTTACATTTACAGTATTAAAAAGAGTACAGTTTAACTGTTTAAATTTAAATTTGGATGAAGGCAACAGAAAAAGGAAGATTATCTTGTGAGAACAGATTTTCTTGATTTATTTTTAATAGAGATATTTGTCATGTCTACTTCAACATGTAAAACCTAAAAGTTTGATGATACATGACAATAGGATAATTTTAACAGTACTAAGATTTTGGCTATAGAAGTACTCGAGCTTCAGACATCCTTGCACCAACATAAAGTCTTACTTTCTTTTGTATTCAGTCGCTCAGTCGTGTCCAACTCTTTGCGACCCCAGTGACTGCAGCACACCATGCTTCCCTGTCCATTACCATCTCCTGGAGCTTACTCAAACTCATGTCCATTGAGTTGGTGATGCTATCCACCCATCTTATCCTCTGTTGTCCCCTTCTCCTTCCGCCTTCAATCTTTCCAAGCATCAGGGTCTTTTCAAATGAATCAGTTCTTCCCATCAGGTGGCCAAAGTATTGGAATGTCAGCTTCAACATCAGTCCTTTCAATGAATATTCAGGACTGATTTCCTTCAGGATGGACTGGGTGGATCTCCTTGCAGTCCAAAGTAATATATTCCATTAAGGGTAAGGGTTAGTAGCTCAGTCGTGCCCGACTGTTTGCAACCCCATGGACTGCAGCCCACCAGGCTCTTCTGTCCATGAGATTTTCCAGGCAAGGATACTGGAGTGGGTTGCCATTCCATTCTCCAGGGAATCTTCTCAACTCAGGGATCGAACCCAGGTCTCCTGCACTGCAGGCAGATTCTTTACCAACTGAGCTACAAGGGAAGCACAATATATTCCATTACTTATATTTATTTATCTATTTGATATTTAATTTTAAGCATGAATCATTATTGCCTTTCAATATGGTAAAGTTCTCAGTGTTCTCAAATTTCAGTGATCCTTTGCAAAGGAGCTAAGCTGAAATTGACTTAGCACATTCTTATTTCATAGAGAGGCCAAATTAATAATGAAGAAAACTTTCATAGGAATAATTAAGAATGTAAGAAATATACCCTCCAGCAAAGTAAGAACTTCAAAGGCATACAGTACATGCAACTGTAGAAAGCCCAATTATAATTTATTATGATATAGTCATTAAAATAACTTTCCTTAGAGGTTTTCATGAAGTAACACTTTTATAGCTTGTACTTTAAATATAAAGGCAGCTTTTATTTTAAAATAATTATGAGTTTAGCCTTTTTACTAATTCATAATGATATACAACTATTTTATTAGTGATTCAACTTTCCAATTATTGAACACTTTTCTACTTTCCAGTGCAGCTTTGAGCTATAAAATATCATATCACCTGGTCAGGCTGACTTGTGTTAGTTGGCTCAGTTGTGCCCAACTCTTTGCAACTCCATGGGCTGCACCCTAACCCAGGGATAGAACCCTGTTCTCCTGCACTGCAGGCAGATTCTTTACCAACTGAGCTATGAGGGAAGCCCCAAATATTATGCAAAACATATGTGTGTGTGTATTAAAATTTGGTAAGCCCTAAGTAAGCATGGGGCTTCCCTCACAGCTCAGTCAGTAAAGAATCTGCCTGCAGTGCAAGAGAACAGGGTTCTATCCTTGGGTTGGGAAGATCTCCTGGAAAAAGAAATGGCAACCCACTTTAGTATCCTTGCCTGGAAAATCCCATAGACAGAGGAGCCTGGTGGGGTGCAGCCCATGGAGTCGCAAAGAGTTGGGCACAACTGAGCAACTAACACAATATTTAATTAGTATCTGTCTGCTTCAGAGCATAAGCTTTGTGAGGGCAGGGATCATATTTATTTTAGTGTTAAAGTATCCCCAGTTGATACAAAAACTGACATGCTTTGACCATATGCTTAAAGAGATTTGATAAATTAATGTTAAATTAATGAATGAAATAAGTAATAGAACTGAAATTGCTTTCCATTAAATACACTCCTTTTGAATTCAAAATTAAGAAAGAAGCCTTGAGCTCTTCACTAAACACTCAAGAGACTTATAAGGCCAGACTTATATGGAATTAATTAATTGCCCCAAGAGCCTTGTAAGGCAGGATGAGTCATGTTCACACAGTTAATGAGGAAAAGGAAATGATTGAAGACCTATCTCCTGTTCCTAGTGCTCTTTCCATTATACTCCAAATACTGATTTCACTGAGAATTGATACCATATTTGTTATTTTAAGTACTGAGTCAACATTTATAGTGCAATAGTTTTAAGTAATACACTATTGCTGCTAAATCGCTTCAGTCGTGTCCGACTCTGTGTGTCCCCATAGACGGCAGCCCATTAGGCTCTGCCGTCCCTGGGATTCTCCAGGCAAGAACACTGGAGTGGGTTGCCATTTCCTTCTCTCATGTATGAAAGTGAAAAGTGAAAGTGAAGTCACTGAGTCATGTCGAACTCTCAGCAACCCCATGGACTGCAGCCTACCAGGCTCCTGCATGCTCTTTCCATTATACTCCAAATACTGATTTCACTGAGAATTGATACCATATTTGTTATTTTAAGTACTGAGTCAACATTTATAGTGCAATAGTTTTAAGTAATACACTATTGCTGCTAAATCGCTTCAGTCGTGTCCGACTCTGTGTGTCCCCATAGACGGCAGCCCATTAGGCTCTGCCGTCCCTGGGATTCTCCAGGCAAGAACACTGGAGTGGGTTGCCATTTCCTTCTCTCATGTATGAAAGTGAAAAGTGAAAGTGAAGTCACTGAGTCATGTCGAACTCTCAGCAACCCCATGGACTGCAGCCTACCAGGCTCCTGCATCTGTGGGATTTTCCAGGTAAGAATATTGGAGTGAGGTGCCACCATTAGGGGTAAGATTTTGGGGGAGGATTAAAGCCTCTTGAAGAAAGTGAAAGACGAGAGTGAAAAAATTGGCTTAAAGCTCAACATTCAGAAAACGAAGATCATGGCATCTGGTCCAATCACTTCATGGGAAATGGATGGGGAAACAGTAAAAACAGTGTCAGACTTTATTTTTTTGGGCCCCAAAATCACTGCAGATGGTGACTGCAGTGGTGAAATCAAAAGACGCTTACTCCTTGGAAGAAAAGTTACGACCAACCTGGATAGTATGTTCAAAAGCAGAGACATTACTTTGCTGACTAACGTCCGTCTAGTCGAGGCTATGGTTTTTTCCTGTGGTCATGTATGGATGTGAGAGTTGGACTGTGAAGAAAGCTGAGCGCCGAAGAATTGATGCTTTTGAACTGTGGTGTTGGAGAAGACTCTTGAGAGTCCCTTGGACTGCAAGGAGATCCAACCAGTCCATTCTGAAGGAGATCAACCCTGGGATTTCTTTGGAAGGAATGATGCTGAAGCTGAAGCTCCAGTACTTTGGCCGCCTTATGCAAAGAGTTGACTCATTGGAAAAGACCCTGATGCTGGGAGGGATTAGGGGCAGGAGGAGAAGGGGATGACCGAGGATGAGATGGCTGGATGGCATCACGGACTCAATGGACGTGAGTCTGAGTGAACTCTGGGAGTGGTGATGGACAGGGAGGCCTGGAGTGCTGCGATTCATGGGGTCACAGAGTCCGACACGACTGAATGACTGGACTGAACTGAACTGAACTGTGGTACTGGTGGTGGTTTATTTGCTAACTTGTGTCTGACTTTTTGTGACCTCATGGACTCTGTCCTGCCAGGCTCCTCTGTTCATGGGATTTCCCAAGCAAGAACATTGGAGTGAGTTGCCATTTTCTAGTCTAGGGGATCTTCTCACCCAGGGATCAACCCCAGGTCTTCTGCATTGCAGGCAGATTCTTTACCAACTGAGACATGAGGGAAGCCCTTATAGAGGATTATCTATTTTTAAAGTGGGAACACAATAAAATACTATATAGTCCTAAATGTCATCTAATTGAAATATACAGGGAACCTCAATTTGTAAAGTCTAAAGAAAGATGCTCTGGTTGAGGGTAAGGCAGGAGATTGAGCCTACAAAATTTCCCTTCATCCCTCCTTAATCCGGAAGGTATTGTTAAAGACCTGAAGAACCCCATGGAATATTGTATGAAAACCATGACTTTTGTCCAAACTCTTAAAGTTTCAGAGACATTACAGACTTGGGCTTTTAAAGCATGTTATTTCTTAAGTATGGAATGAGCCTTAGATTTATATCAAAACAATAAAACTCATATACTTTATATAATATGTAGTTAACATTAATCTGCTTTGGAGAAGACAGCCCTAACAACTTTTACACTCTAAAGATAGTTATCTATAATAACGACAAGTCCTTTATAAAACATTTTTACTAAATTTTATGGTTAAAGATATTTGTCTCACTTTACTTTTCTTAGATATACCTCCATCAATCTTTTGGTATAGTCAGTAAAGTCCAAATAATTTTCCTTTAATATAAAAATAATGTTTTATGAAAGTAAAGATGTTCGACAGTTGGAAGCTCAGGGACAGCATTGAGCCTAGAAATACAGAGACACAACAGACCACTAATAATATTTTTTTTAATAATATTTAAATAATGGGGAGTAGAAGGTCTGTTTAATGAATGAGAATACATAGGAAAGAAGATAGAATCTGAGGCAATTTCTTAGCCCCTTGGAACTAGGATATTCAGGGATTGAGTAAAGGATGAAAGTGAAAGTGAAGTTGCTCAGTCATGTCTGACTGTTTGCGATCCATGGACTGTTGCCCGCCAAGCTCCTCCATCCATGGGATTCTCCAGGCAAGAATATGGAGTGGGTTGCCATTTCCTTCTCCAGGGGATCTTCCCGACCCAGGGATCAAACCCAGGTCTCCTGCATGGCAGGCAGATGCTTTAACCTCTGAGCCACCAGGGAAGCCCTAGCAAAGGCAACCTGAGAAAGGCAATCAAAATGTAGAAGATTAGACAGAAATACACTATCACCGAGTCAACAGAAGAAAATATTTTAAAATGAAGGGAGTAATTTGAGTTAATTGAGAGAGCAAGTTGGCTGAAAATAAGTTATTTGAATTGCCACTTTGGCAACAAATAGATCATGGATAACACTGGCATGAATGGTCTCCTTGGAAGGGTAGAAAGAGTAATAGAAGTGGATTCAAGAAAGACTGGGAGATAAGGAAGAAGTAATGGAAGAGAAAACTCCTTGTTGAGGTGGTTAATGGGATTAAGGCATCTGTTCTTCCTAATTAATGCTTATAGAAAGATGTTAGGCACCTACCCTCTTGTAGAGACTGAGCTAGAGGTGGTTCTACTTTTTTTTTGATAATTCTTTTTTTTTTTTATGGCTTTATTTTATAAATGTTATAATCAAACAGTGCCACAAAGATTAGAATTATAATCTCACACTTAAAAGGACTTTGACTTCTACTATTTAATTTTTTATATGGACTCATCATCTCAAAACAAGATACAACATTCTTTGTCAACTCAGCTAGCTAGTGTTCCACCTCTTGATATTTGGCTTAACTGTCAGTCTAGTGCTCTCTTTCTTGATGATTATATTTTAAAGGCATGGCTCCTCCTTGAGAAAGACATTCCTCAGTTGTAAAACTGCCAAGAGGCTGATTTATACGCCCTTATTTTCAAAAAGTCAGAGGAACAATTTAAAATTGCAAGTGTTCTAAAATAAATGCTCTAAGAAAAAGGAAGCTAGAGGTCTATCTTCAGAAAGAAACCTGTCTAACACATCATCATGCTTGGAGAACAGTAAGGCTTCCTGTGTCACACGGAATGTGAGCTGTGTATTAGGGATGTCCAGATAAGAGTAAGGTGATGCAGAGAAAAAAATTGAGCAGGAGACCTGGGTTGGATTCCTGGGTTGGGAAGATCCCCTGGAGAAGGGAACAGCTACCCACTCCAGTACTCTTGCCTGGAGAATCCCATGGGCAGAGGAACCTGGTGGGCTACAGTCCATGGGGTTGCAAAGAGTTGGACACGACTGAGCTACTAACACTTTCACCTTCACGGCCATAATAAAAATGGATAATGGTGAATTATGGTAATTGCTAACAATGACCAGGAAATATAGGAGTTTGTAATTAGCAGAATACTTAAAATTGAGATTTTTTTCTATAGTATAAGTTAGTGGTTATAAGAGATTTTAGGCTGTAAACTAGAAGCTGAGAAGAGATGGAGAAAAAGTCATTTGATGAGGGGACTTCAGATATCAATAAACTGGATGTTTTGTTATGTAGTTGCTTAAGTAACCAGTAAAGACAGGAGCATGATTGAGAGATCTCTATTGAGCTGGTGTTAAAGTCTTAAAATCTTCAATGTTTGAGGACAACTGAGAAAATTGTTAATGGTTGTAACAATGAAGGGCTATGGTCTTATGGTCATCAACAAAAGCAGCTTTATTTTCATTGCTTTGTTTGAGAATGGAGGGAGAAGAAGTGTCTACAAGTGAAAAGGAGGAGGACACCAGTTCCAAGGCTCATGGTAGACAAAGTGGGCTGGGGGTGGGTGGGTAGAAAAGAGCCACCACTGAAGTGATGCCTGGTTTTCTTTGTCTGTTTTATTTTGCTTTGTTTTGGCTCCTATATTTCAGCTGGACAAAGAAGATGAAAGGAATGTTTTGACAAACGTTGAGGGTGGGGAAGATCTGTTGCAGTTTCTGAGAAATATAATAAAAGTATTTGTGGGACTTTGAAAAGATGGGAGATTTGGTCAGGTTAAGGAGGCCAGAGATGTTTGGATAAATGTCCATATGATGATGGCTCACCTGTTGCTTCGGATAAAAGGTGAATAAATAGGGTTGCAACCAATGGTAGAATTAAAACTGTTGTTCTCCTAGGGTCATGGAAATAAGCCCTGTAATTTCCTCCTCCTAGGAATTAATCTCTTGGGCGGTGTAAATTCGGAGACAAATGGTGTCATGGCAAAGGGAAATGATTTGCTGGGAAGTGGGGAGGGGGCTCTGTGGGAGTCCCTTAAGACTCAGTAGGCAATGCTGTAGTCTGGAAAGGACCTTTGCCAAGGTTCCTTGATTATTGTTGTGATGGTGATTGCTCTGAGCATTATAGTAAAATTATTCACAATGTTATTATGGTAGCATTGAAAATACATAAATACTTAGTCTTTCACTCACTATTTAACTAGAAATTAATCATTTGTGGATAATTATTATTGGTCAAAATCCGATGTTCACATTGATCCCATATATCAGTTTAAATTCTACTATGAAGGCCTCATTTCTTTTCCCACTTGAAGGTGAAAGAAGGGAAAATGATTCAATAAAACCTATCCTTTGTATGATTAACCTGTAACCCTATATTTGTGATTTTTGTTTTTAGGAACTATAATGGAAAGAGATGTGTGCTCTGTAGGGAAAACAGTTTTGTCATTTCACACACTCTCACTCACCCCTGACCCACAAGTCTCCAAACCCTGTCAGTTCCTAGCCACTGGAGTTACAGCCCACTGTAGGACCCTTTATAAAGAAATAGATTCAATGAAATCATTCTGCTATACACAGACTTACTATTTAGTCAATGCTGACAGACTCCTGTAGCTAACAAGGTAAT
The DNA here is from genome assembly GCA_006408695.1 of Aepyceros melampus. Taxonomy (NCBI): domain Eukaryota; kingdom Metazoa; phylum Chordata; class Mammalia; order Artiodactyla; family Bovidae; genus Aepyceros; species Aepyceros melampus. The sequence continues at coordinate 67,679 of SJXQ01008895.1, read as the reverse complement.
GTGTCAACTTGACATTTCTTTATAACTTGTTTTAATGTTTCAAAGTCTGGACTCTTGAAGTATAGACTAGTTAATCAGTTTTACAGAGCCCATGCACGTCCTCTAAAAATAATGCTGAATGTGAGCTTGTGTTTGTTGGGAATTTATAGGAAGCAATGGAATTTCAGAACTATTTTATTTTTCACTCTGCACAAAGAGAAATGGGAGATTATAAGAGAGATGTGAAGAAAAGAGAAATAACTAAATAACTTAATATTCATCTCATGGTATCAAACATTGTGCAAGATGCTTTAATGATATTTATTTCTCACAATGACATCATGAAACACTGTAAAATAGATATTAATATTCTTGCTTTATAAACAAGAAAACTGAGTTTCAGGAAACACTAACTGAATGAGCAATTTATCTACTGTCATAAAGCTGCTATATGTTATACATGGTCACAAGGTATATCATTTCATTTTGAAAAACATTCTCTACCCATGTCCTAGAGAAGAAACTGAAAATAAACTTTCAAAAGAAAAAAACCTGTGCAAAAAGGAATCTATGATGTAATAAGAGAAACTGTCCAAAGTCCTATGAGATCTCATATGAAGAAGAGATGATTTCTGGAAATTTTATTTAAGAGGGATTATTTTGATTCAAGTAGAAAAGAAAAGAATTAGAGAAATTTAAATAAAAGCCTAGACCATTTACAGCAGAGCAAAATTGATTTGCTGAATTCAGCTGAGCTGAAATTTATAGTGTCTTTGCTCTGCTTTAGTTTTTATATTGGGAGGGAGGATTTAAAAAAAAAAATAGGCAGAGAAGAATGATCCAGAAAAGTCAGAGAGATTGAAGCTATAGATGAGAGAAAAGATAATTGATGAAGCAATGTTCTAGATGTAACAGGGTACATAATCATAGCCACCATTTGTCATCATTTTTGTATTTCAACACCTCTGAAATCAGAATGGGTCTTAAAATTGACAAGAAAGCACCACTATCGAATTTTAATGGGAGTATTTTTCTATTCTTAGAATATATAAAGTAATTGTGATTCATACAAGGAATGGGTTGTCAGTTTGAAAAATACAGTAGATATCAAAAGTTTATACATTTTGTAGTTTCCAGGGTCATCTTTGTTTTTTATTTCTTACTTAAAAAAAAAAAACAAACCTCTCTCTCCCCCATTTTCTCTCACTTAAACTCTCACACAGCTTGAATTTTTCATGTTCTTAGCAATCGTGTTTGAACCCATCATATAAATACTTGTGAATCCCAGGGCTATGCTCCTGACTCTGCTTCCCCTGACCCGCTGCTCTGTCAATGGGCTCTATCCTATTTTCCCCCACTCCCTTGGTCTCTAGCCCTAACAAATCCCCTTTCTATTTCTTCAATCTCCTCATCTCTTGAAAAATCACAAACTCACACACTCCTGACCACTTTTTGAATACATCTGCTTCCTATAAGTCTAAAAAAAAATCTTGTCTCACTTCATCCTTCCTCTTATAAAACATCAACAAAACATCCCTAACTTTGTGTTCACAGTCTTGTTTAAAGGAGTCAAAAATCAACATATTCATTCAGGTAAGAAGTCATAGTTTAGTAACAATATTCTACTCTATGACTTGCTTATGAGGCACATATAATTGGTCTCAAAGTCCCTTGATGGTGCTTAATTAATGTCTCTCAGGTTTGCTACTTGTTTCAAGACATTTTTTATTCCAATCATTGAAATAAAAGAAAAATCATATTCTATGTAATAATTCAGCAATAATGAAGTTTCTCAGGGAGAACTGAGAGACTTACCTTACCCTCTTCATTGTTAGTTGTCAGTTACTTACATTGTATCAGTCTATGTTTGTCCTTTACTTAAACAAACCTAAATGTCTTTATACATGTGACATAGACTATATGTGTTCTCTAATTAACACAGATGTTACCAATGACAATAATCTGTGGCATGAGTTGCAAATGTGGAATTTTTCAATGTTTTCATCGAGATCAATTTAATACAATTTATGATTTAAACTCAAATTTCTTCTATCATTCTATAATTTGACTAATTATATTGGACTTGGCATGCTGTCTTCAATTTTACTAAGAGGGACTAACAAAGCTAATTAGAGCATTTTCAGGTTTCTATTTCTCATTCGCATAAATGTGCACTTGCTCTTTTGAAGTGAAAGATCACCATGATTTGTCTATTTTTCACTCTAAGATCGACATTTTGTATAGATGATGGCTCTCAAAATAAGATTATTGCTGAGTCAACTTAGTCTTCTCCAAAAAATTAAATGCATTCTTTCTGTGTGTATTGTGAAATTGTGTGCATTTTAAAACTTTCTAGTATATTATGATCATTTTCAACAAAACATAAAGAAAGGAGGAAGAAAGGAATATTTTATCTGGTTGAAGAATATAAAATTGCTATTCTTACTTGGTCAGAAATCTTTTGAGTCATTTTCACATATAAATACCAAGGTGATAATTATACTCAAAACTCATTGACTGTACACCTATTCTGTATATTTCTTCTTTATTTCAAAGGTAACTATAGTATATTACTAAATCCCATGTAATCTATAGTTGTTTTCCAAGAATGAAGGTATTCAGAAGTTTTACCTTCTTTAGTTACTAAATATTATGTTTTTTTTTTATGTTTTGTGAAATTTTTTATTTTATATATATATATATATATATTTGCTTTACAATACTGTATTCGTTTTGCTACACATCGACATGAATCAGCCACGAGTGTACATGAACTCCCAATCTCGACCCCCACCTCCCCCCTCCCGCCCCACACCCTCTCTCTGGATTATCCCTGTGCATCAGTCCCAAGCATCCTGCATCCTGCATCAAACCTGGCCTGGCGATTCGTTTCACTTCTGATATCACACATGTTACACTGCCACTCTGCCAACCCATCCCACCCTCTCCCTCTCCCACAGAGTCCAAAAGGCCATTCTATACATCTGTGTCTCTTTTGCTGTCTTGCGTACAGGTTTATCATTACCATTATCATTACCATTTATATATTTTTAAATATATATTTATTTATTTATTTATTTTAATTGGAGGCTAATTACTTTATAATATTTTATTGGTTTTGCCATACATTGACATGAATCCACCATGGGTGTACATATGTTCCCCATCCTGAACACCCCTCCCACCTCCTCCCCATCCCATCCCTCTGGGTCATCCCAGTGCACCAGTCCCAAGAACCCTGTATCATGCATAGAACCTGGCCTGGTGATTCGTTTCACATATGATAATATGCATGTTTCAATGTTGTTCTCCCAAATTATCCCACTCTCTCCGTCTCCCATAGAGTCCAAAAGTCTGTTCTATACATCTGTGTCTCTTTTGCTGTCTGGCATACAGGGTTATCATTACTATCTTTCTAAATTCCATATATATGTGTTAGTATACTGTACTGGTGTTTTTCTTTCTGGCTTACTTCACTCTGTATAATAGGCTCCAGCTTCATCCACCTCATTAGAACTGATTCAAATGTATTCTTTTTAATGTCTGCGTAATGCTCCATTGTGTATATGTACCACAGCTTTCTTATCCATTCATCTGCTAAAGGATATCTAGGTTGCTTCCATGTCCTGGCAATTAATGCTGCAATAAACATTGGGGTACATGTGTCTCTTTCAATTCTGGTTTCGTAGGTGTGTATGCCCAGCAATGGGATTGCTGGGTCATATGGCAGTTCTATTTCCAGTTTTTTAAGGAATTTCCACACTGTTCTCCAGAGTGGCTGTACTCTTCTCCATAGTGGCTGTACTAGTTTGCATTCCCACCAACAGTATAAGAGGGTTCCCTTTTCTCCACACCCTCTCCAGCATTTATTGCTTGTAGACTTTTGGATCGCAGCCATTCTGACTGGTGTGAAATGGTACCTCATTGTGGTTTTGATTTGCATTTCTCGGATAATGAGTAATGTTGAGCATCTTTTCATGTGTTTGTTAGCCATCTGTATGTCTTCTTTGGAGAAATGTCAATTTAGTTCTTTGGCCGTTTTTTTGATTGGATCATTTATTTTTCTGGAATTGAGCTGTAGAAGTTGCTTGTATACTTTTGAAATTAATTCTTTGTCAACTGCTTCATTTGCTATTGTTTTCTCCCATTCTGAAGGCTGTCTTTTCACCTTGCTTATAGTTTCCTTTGTTGTGCAGAAGCTTTTAAGTTAATTAGGTCCCATTTGTTTATTTTTACTTTTATTTCCAATATTCTGGAAGGTCGGTCATAGAGGATCCTGCTGTGATGTATGTCAGAGAATGTTTTGCCTATGTTCTCCTCTAGGTGTTTTATAGTTTCTGGTCTTACATTTAGATCTTTAATCCATTTTAAGTTTATTTTTGTGTATGGTGTTAGAAAGTGTTCTAGTTTCATTCTTTTACAAATGGTTGACCAGTTTTCCCAGCACCACTTGTTAAAGAGATTGTCTTTAAAACACTTAAACAATCCTCTTAAATTATTTGAAAACAGGTTTGATTAGTTTAATAGACCTTGCATTTTAAAAGTGATAGTATCCTCATCTTTTAAAAACTCTGTCAAGTAATATAGATTTCCAGGGAGCATGACAAGGAAACATTATCCAACTATACAACATTCATAGAAATAACATTTTCCCTTGAGTCTCTGTCTCTTGGAGAATCTAGCTTTAAGAAACCTTTAGAACAATTTTCCTTTCTCACTTGAGCCTAGAGCCTACAACAGACTTCTCGCAGCGTCCCATCATATCCTTCCTGTTTAAAGTTTCTTCAAGGGAAATCTTCACACTGAGAAGCTCAAAAGTAATAAACAAATTTGAGAAACTCAAGGGTACTTAGGAGTTCAAGATATATTGGATATCTAAAAGATTCCTCCCCAGTCCCAGATAAAAGGCCAATATACTAAAAAAAAAAAAAAAAAAAACCTGAATATGTAATTTTTGTTCTCACATAAGAAATCCCACACATAGTCTTAAAATAATCAACCAAGAGAAAGAAAATAGAAATCTAGAAATCTGTGTTCAAAACAAGTTACTTAGTCTTCTGCCTGTCACTTTTCTCATCTGTGAAGTTAGATAATAATTATAAGTTTGTCATAGGGTTATAAATAATATGTGTACAGCATTTAGGATAACCTCTCTAACATGGCAAAACATTTACTACCTCTAAAGGGAATATTGTTCTACCTCCAATCTACATAGACTATAAATCTAGGGCTTCATGGGGAAATTGAAGCCACTGGTGACCTTAAATTTGCATTAAAAATAGCTCCAGATTTCTACCAACATATGGAAATGTTGGCAGGAATGCACATTTTTCCATTTATAGATTTTATTTGTTTATACTTTAAAGATGTACAGTATTTCCTTGGGCAAAGTTAGAAATCACATTGAATCTGGTTCTTCTTGCTGCTGCTGCTGCTGCTAAGTCACTTCAGTCGTGTCCGACTCTGTGTGACCCCATAGACGGCAGCTCACCAGGCTCCCCTGTCCCTGGGATTCTCCAGGCAAGAACTCTGGAGTGGGTTGCCATTTCCTTCTCCAGTGCATGAAAGTGAAAAGTGAAAGGGAAGTCGCTCATTCATGTCCAACTCTTCGCGACCCCATGGACTGCAGCCTACCAGGCTCCTCCATCCATGGGGTGTGCCAGGCAAGAGTACTGGACTGGTTCTTCTTACTATCTCTCATCTCTCTCTCTTTCTCTTTCTGTCTCATACACACACATACACATACACACACACACACACACACTACATGCAGCCAGAAGAATTCCTGCCAACACATATCCATGGCTCATCTCTTATATAAGTCTTGCAAAAAGCTCACAAAGAAGAATTTGAAATGTGGTTAATAGGGAACAAAAGGAACTACTGTGAAATATATAAAAGCATACTACAGGGAACAAGATAGAAATGAAAAAAAATTTAAAAAGGAATATTCTCCGAAAAGCATATTTCATGGGCCTGTAAAACAATTAACTAGATGTTAAAAAACTCAGGACAGGACAAAAAGAATCAGATTTAAAAAAAAAGTTAATGGAAATGGAAATGTCTTGAGAGATATGACAAGAAAGTGTTTTCCAAAAACATAAAATTTATACAAAGAGGAATTTATGAAATCTTGTACAGATCTAGACGCTTTAAGACATGGTGAAAAAAAATCACCATATATCTAACAAATTAAATGATTAGTTTATGTAGTTTGTAATATTCTATGCAAAATAATTTATCATGACACTAGATAGTACTTGAATACTTTATACTAAGTATATAATTTAATTATGTATCTACCTTTTGCTTTCAGACTTTTATGGACAGTTTCAAGAGCTTATGTCTCAGTAATCAATGGCTTCTTCAAATTTACATAATAATGAAATAATTATAAAGAAATTTAATCAGTATTGAAATTTTATAAACAAACACATATTGTGAAGATGTTAGTTATAATAACATATAAGCCATGGATAGAAAGGGACTTGAGAGTTTCTATCAGGTGCAGAATGGGAGTTGAATCAAAGGACATTCCCTTTTTCTAAAAAGAAGAACCTTGGAATACTTGCCTGTAAGTATTTCATAATTGCTATTAATCAGTAACTGCCATATGGTTTCCATTATTTTCCTTTCCAGACAGAAGTACTTGCTATCACATTTACATGTGCTGCTTTCACCACTGTGTATTGTCTCTATTTCCTTTACATGCCTTCAAATAAAGGGAGAGCTTCCTCGGTGGCTCTGATGATAAAGAACCTGCCTGCAGTGCAGGAAGCTCAGGATCAATTCTTGGGTCAGGAAGATCCCCTGGAGAAGGGAATGACAACTCACTCCAGTATTCTTGCCTGGGAAATCCCATGGGCAGAGGAACCTGGCTGGCTACAGTCCATGGGGTTACAAACAGTCAGACATGACTGAACAACTTTCATTTCACTTCACTTCAAATAAAGAAAATCTACATCTGGTCCTGACGAAGAACAATCCATCATAAGACCATGAGTTTCAAGCCTAAGGCCATGTATGTGTGAATAAACCATCTGCGATACATGGGGTCACAGAGAGTCGGACACAACTGAATGACTGAACTGAACTGAACTGAGCCATCTTTGGTACCTTTGTTGGAAGGGGGCATTAAGTGTATTTTGTAAGCAGAAGAGAGATAACTCAATTACAGTAACCAAGGAATGTACTTCCTAGATTTTATTATTGTCAAAGCCATTGACTCACTTCTGTCCCTTGTGGCTTTTTGCCACATTGGCTTTTGCCATGTGACTGTTACAGCCAATAGGATGTGAGCAAAAATGTCAAAAATGTTATGCTAATCCAGAGATTTTAAGAGAAATTTCATGTTTTCGTTAGCCATTTTGTGTTCTTGTTCTCTGCCATGAGAGCAGCAAGAGTCAGGCAGTAGTCTTCCATTCAACCTATGCTCCACAGTGAAAAGGTCATAAAGCCTTACTGAACCAGCCCATGCCAGTGCAGCCTAGCAAATGTGCAGCTGAAATCTTGGAGTTCCCTATTGCTGCAGCAAAAGATGACTAAGAGACTACATTTTTAAATAAATAAGGCAAAAAATGCATTTGAACATACAAAAAATATAAATCAAATCATATGTTTTTCAAGCCCTTCCCAAAATAATTAACAATTTAAAAATTTCAGTTGAACATAAAGTGAATTGAGAAATTATAGCAAAAAGAGTTGTGGTATGCAATTCAATTTATTTAATAACAAGATAAGACTAAGGCAGAGTGTAATGTAAATGTAATCAGCTCTGAGAATTCATAAGTAATATGATTAATAATATTTAAGAAGGAAAGGGAAAGAAAAATTATGAGGCTGTGAAATCACTCACTGATTATCTCCTTTGAAACTGATAAACAAGTAAAAAGATGAGAATGTTCGAAGGTTTAAAAAAGTAGAGTAGAAAAAAATATATTAGAAAAAAATGATGTAGTCATAAAACCCAGAAGTTGTATGTATGATTGTGATAGTCCAACCATGTCCCATTTCAATGAAAGATTTGTTGCCTGTGTTGAAAGACTGAGAACATTGTTGGTAGATAAAAGTTTGCAAGGGTTGCCTGAACTGCAAAGACTCATCTAGCCCATGCCTCATTCTGTCATATACTGTATAAATGACTGGCCATCTCAGCTCAAAGTGGAACAACTCTAAAGGCCCACTGTAGCTCAGAGCTCCTGGAGTTACCAGTCCAGGCTACTGTTGGGTTTACATTCTAGCTTGACTTCTCCCTCTACCTAGACCTGATTCTTATCCCTCCTATTCACAAACATGTACCTAAGTGCACTCTTAGTAAATATCTTAATGCTAACTGTGTTTCAGAATATACTTCTTCGGAACCCAACACAACAGAAGGTAAAGGGGAAAGAAGGTATCTTAGCTCACATGCGTGCTAAGCTACTTTAGTTGTGTTCAACCCTTTGTGACATTATGGACTGGAGCCCACTAGGCTCCTCTGTCCATGGGATTCTCCAGGCAAGAATACTAGAATGGGTTGCCATGCTCTCCTCAGGGGGATCTTCCCCACCCAGGATTAAGCCTGGGTGTCTCTATGTCTCCTGCTTTGGCAGGCAGTTTCTTACCACTAGTGCCATCTGGTTTCCTCAAAAAACTGATTCCAAGACAAACATTTACAGAAATAATTTATTCAGGACATGAAATGACACAAAGGTTCAGTTTTTAAAGCAGACTCACAAGAATAAGAGACCGTATTCACTTATCAAGTTCTATGAGAAATTTTAAGAATAAAAGAAATCAAGAGCCAGAAGTGAATCAGGGAAAAGCTTTAGGCAACTAGGAGCTGCTTACTGGGACATTCTTTCTCATTTTGTACACATGCTATGTAACCTAGAGCTATAAAGGAGGTCTCCTGTGAGATACAGGCATTACATCACACAGTAGGAAGTATTTAACTTATGAAATAAATCTATTTACTACCTTAGGTTATTATATAGCATATGGAAAAATTTCCAGAGAGTCATAGCCCACAAATTCCATAGATTCTAGCTTTGTTCACTGCAAACCTATACAGTACATGTTCTACTTCAACATTCATACAAAAGAATTCTTCTCCTCGAAAACTGGATTAATGTGGTTTGTAAGGACAAGAGGTACAGTAATCATCATATTTATAAGGAGATAAGACTGAGACAGCTGCCTTCCTTCTTTCACTGAGACACCTATACCTCATAGATTGACTTCTTTAATTCCCTCCTCCCTAGAGGCAGTAAGATTTGAAGAGAAGTAGGGGAAAGAGTAGGAAATTAATCAAGGAAGTCAAGAAAGCTAATAAAATACCACTAATTAGAAGGGCCACTGCTTTGGGCAACTAGAAATTTATCCTGGAGTGGGAGGTTGGGGTTGGCAGATGTAGACTTTATATATAAGATGGATGAACACCAAGGTCCTACATTATAGCACAGAGAACTATATTCAATATTCTATGATAAACCACAATGAAAAAGATTATTTGAAAAAGAATGTATGTATATATATACATTAATTATATATGAATCACTTTGCTGTACAGCAGAAACTAACACAACATTGTAAATCTACAGTTCAGTTCAGTTCAGTCACTCAGTTGTATCCGACTCTTTGCAACCCCATGAATTGCAGCATGCCAGGCCTCCCTGTTCATCACCATCTCCCGGAGTTCACTCAAACTCATGTCCATTGAGTTGGTGATGTCATCCAGCCATCTCATCCTCTGTTGTCCCCTTTTCCTCCTGCCCCCAGTCCCTCCCAGCATCAGAGTCTTTTCCAATGAGTCAACTCTGCTCATGAGGTGGCCAAAGTACTGGAGTTTCAGCTCTAGTATTATTCCTTCCAAAGAAATCCCAGGGCTGATCTGCTCCAGAATGGACTGGTTGGATCTCCTTGCAGTCCAAGGAATGCAGCACTTTCATAGCATCATCTTTCAGGCTTCTGAAATCTATAGTACTTCAATTAAAAAAAAAAAATCCAATGTCTGCTTTTTCATAAAAAATGTGCAAAGAACTTAGTCACACTGTAAAATACATGGAATATTATCAATATTAAAAGACTTACATATTTAAAACTAGAAAACTGTGTGAAATTATGGTATTGTAAAAAATTGGTATCTTCACCATGTTTGCCCTGCAGGGGCCAGGATTGATGCCCCACTGGTCTGGATGGTGATTATGAGGAAGCCACACAGACACAAGAGGGTGTGAAAAATTCATTAGTCACAGAAGGAAGCTTTTTGCTGAGGAAAACAGGGCAGGCTCCCGAGCAGAACTAAAAATGGTTGGACAGAAAAGAAGAACCTGGTGGCATGAGGAATGGTAATGGTTAGTACAGGCATGGAGCCAGGATTCCTACTGGCTGGCGGGGACTTCATGTTTCAAATGTGGGCAAAATGGGGAAATAGAAGGCTATGCTTGAAAGCTGTCAGCACTCAAAGATCAAAAATGACTCAAACTTTTTATTAAAACACCTGACAAGATAAAGTCATGAAGACTTAGCTGAAAGTTCTGAGACATGACTTTGGCTGCCTGTGCTCGGTAGGAATGTCTATCTATCCTTGAATCTTTATAGCTATCTGTATTTTTAAATAGAAGTCTCAATGATTACTTAGCCATAGTGAGGTTTTGTTTTAGCCAAAAAGTCATTAGGAATTTTCCGTAAGATGTTATTATTATTATTTTTCTTGAAGCATTATTCTATTCTAAATGTACTTTAATTTTATTGTTTGGATTCTATCAGCTTAAATAGATTTATTTACAATTAATGTTCTATAAGAAAAATTCATGAGCTCACTAAATCACACAACTGAATATTAGGTTGGTACAAAAATAATTGTGATTTCTGACCATAAATTTTAAATCATTATAACTAGGCCCACAAACATCTTTATTTATAAAAATGGGAACCATTAGAATCAATACATTTTTGCCAGCAAGAACTGTTTGTTTACTTTTACAATGTAAAAATCCTTGCTTTGGGATTTGACAAACTCCTGGAAAGCATTTTTGGTTGTGGAAGAATTTTCCTTGCAAAAAGTTATCAAGATGCTTGAAAAAGTGGCAGTCAATTGGTGAGAGGTCAGATGAATATGGTGGATGAGGCAAAACTTTTTAGCCCAATTTGTACACATTTTGAAGCGCTGGTTGTGTGATGTGCAGTTGGGCCTTGTTAGGGAGAAGAATTGGGCCCTTGCTGTTGACCAATGCTGACTGTAAGCATTGCAGTTTTTGGTGCATCAATTTGCTGAGCCTACTTCTCAGATGTAACGGTTTCACTGGAATTCAGAAACCTATAGCGGATCAGACCAGCAGCAGACCAGCAGAGAATGACCATGACATTTTGGGGGATCTAAATTAGCTTTGGAAAGTGCTTTGGAGCTTCTCAGTGTAACCACTGAGCTAGTAATTGCCGGTTGTCATATAAAATCCCCTTTTTGTCACACATCACAATCCAATTGAGAACTGGTTCATTGTTGTTGTGTAGAACTAGTGAAGAGGACACTTGAAAACAATGATTTTTTTTTTTTTTTTGCAGTCAGCTCAAGAGGCACACTCTTATCAAGCTTTTTCACCCTTTCACCTTGCTTTAAATGCTGAAATAACCATAGAATGGTTGACACTGACTTCCTTGGCATCTATCATTGTGTAATTATATGAGGATCAGCTTCAAAGATAGCTCTCAGTTGGTCGTTGTCAACTTCTGATGTCCAGCCACTGTGGTCCTCATCTTTAAGGCTCTCATCTCCTTTGCAAGCCTTCTTGAAGCTTTTCTGCACTATACATTCATTAACGGTTCTTGTGTCAAATACATTATTGATCTTGTGAGCTGTTTCCGCTGCTTTACTTACCCATGTTGAATTTGGGTAAGAAAATAGCTTGAATTTGCTTTTTGTCTAACATTATTCCCCTAGTATAAAATAGATATAAAATACACAGCAAGTAATAAGTCAGTGCAAAAACATAAAATGAGAAATGTGCATTAAAATGACGAATAACATAACCACATTTATTTAAGAACATATTCCAGTGTCAAATGTCAAATCTTGACAAAGCAAAAGTGAAAGTGAAAGTGAAGTCGTTCAGTCGAGTCTGACTCTTTATGACCCCATGGACTGTTACCTACCAGGCTCCTCCATCCGTGGGATTTTCCAGGCAAGAGTACTGGTGTGGGTTGTCATTTCCTTCTCCAGGGGATCTTCCCAACCCAGGGATTAAACCCAGGTCTCCCGCATTTTAGGCAGATGCTTTACCATCTGAGCCACCAAGGAAGTGACCAACAATGAGAAACCATAATTAATTTTGTACCAACCTAATAGTCATAACCAATGAACATATAAATCTTGTATATCTTTCTATTAAAAAAATCAAAAGCAGTTCCATAGTGGGGTTATTATACTGCAGAATTACTCTGTTGTAAGTGAATTCCTTCAGAAAATGGATCCCAGAGCAAGATTTCAGAAGTTGACTCAACAATAAGAAGCCAAATAGTGACTTTCACTCATGTGTATTTTTGTGCTTTGAAGGTAATACAGTAACATGTAAAACATGGGAGAAAATGGTTGACATGTGAACATCCAGCAAAGTATTAAAGTTTAGCAGATCCAAAGGTAACCCTCAGATAAATAGAGAGAAATTGCTCTTAAATGTACTATGTGGAGATTTTAATTCTAAATATGGAAAAAAATCAAAGGATTTCTTTTAAAGAATAAAGTAAGCTATAACTGGCAGTGAAAAAAGACTTACCACCTACCTATGAAAACAAAGTTTAGCTGCAGGTGAGTAAGTAAACATATCTCAAAAAGCTTTCAGAAGAATAAAACAACAAGGAGTGGAAATGGGAAAAAAATGTCTCCCAGGGAACAAAGAAGACCATCTTTTCTATATCTCTGCAGGAGTGGCTATGCCTGTGTCTATGAATACAGTATCCATGGAAAAAATAGACCTACTTTTATTTTACAGAGAAGAGGAATATTTGAAGGATTGCTCTGGCCATTTTTTTTCTTTTTTGTTTTGTTTTGTTTTTATTGGTTTCTTTAAAAATGATTGTGTGATACTCCCTTTCTTAATAGGCAGTTTCTGGGTGGCAATGCTTTATATAGAGGATTTTTGGTGATACACCATAGCACCAAATAGGCAATAAAATTTCCATATTTGAGTCCTATTTTGGAGAGAATAAATGAGCAAAAGAAAGGCCACTTATCTTCTGAGTTATTAAAAACTTCTATCTCAACCTGATATGAGAAGAATAAATTCAATGAACCAGTAAATTAGAGGTTTAAATATACTGGAATAGAATAGATGAAAAAAGGCACCAGTATATGATACCACAAAAAAATTATTGGCTTTGAAGTCACACATATCTGAGTTCAAAATTTAGTTAGTAAGTTAATCACCATATACCTTGTAAAAGATTTTGGCTTCTTCCTTTATTAAAAAAAAAAAAAAAAAGACTTGCAAAATGATAGTCATGATTTGAATTGATGTATGTAGGAACAGTGTCTAGGAGCAATGTCTGTCATCTAGTAGTTCTCAAAAGCTATTATATGTTACATAATAACTATGGAATGATCAATTAGTAAAATATCAACAGTTCCTAAAGTAAACCCTGCTGAATTCTGGTCCCTTGAGGTTGCTAAGAAAAAGAAAAGATTTCCATGTTGAATGCAAAATTGGATAGCACTGTATTGGAAGGAACACACAGGTATTGTTTTGCAGGTTATGAACTGAACATATCCAAATATATCTTATGAATTGAACGCATCCAAAATTCATACTTTGACTTCCAACTGCCTTTTTGGTATCTTCCTTTGACAACCTAAGAGGCATTTCAAAAATCACGGGGCCAAACTGGCACTCTTGGAGTCTATCTTACCACCACCGACACTGTTTTCTGGACATACAGTCTCTCTACATGTACTGACCAGTTATCATCTCTAAAAATGTCAGCATCCCCTACACTAATGTTTAACCTTGAAGTTGGGTATTTCCTTTGATTATTCCCTCATTCTCAATTACTTCCACCCCCCCCTTTTTTTTTTTTTTACTTTACAATACTGTATTGGTTTTGCCATACATCAACATGAATCCACCACGGGTGTACATAAGTTGCCACTCCTGAACCCCCCACTCACCTCCCTCCCCATACCATCCCTCTGGGTTATCCCAGTGCCATCAGCCCCAAGCATCCTGTATCCTGCATCGAACCTAGACTGGCGATTCGTTTCTTATATATTATACATGTTTCAATACCATTCTCCCAAATCATCCTGCCCTCTCCCTCTCCCACAGAGTCAAAAAGTCTGTTCTGTACATCTGCGTCTCTTTTGCTGTCTCACATACAGGGTTGTTGTTACCATCTTTCTAAATTCCATATATATGTGTTAGTATACTGTATTGGTGTTTTTCTTTCTGGCTTACTTCACTCTGTATAATTGGGTCCAGTTTCATCCACCTCATAAGTTCTGTAATTTCTACCTCTTGACTATATCTGCAGTCTACCCTATTCTTTCTTATTTCAACTGCCTGCGTATCGTGCAGAGATTCCTTATATGGTGTCCAAAGGCTGCCAAAAGAGCCATGGATAGAGCTCTAATTAAATGTAATGAGTTTTCTTTAATGTCTTAGGTATTTATTTCATACAGTTAAAAAAGATTATTCTGAGAAGTTGTCTGTTGTTCTGAGTAGATTGCCACAGTGGTCTTACCTCTCTCAGAGAGTACATATTCTTTGGCCCTATAATTCACCCTAAGACATTTTGCAGAATAGGGCTACGGTTGATCTTTTTAAAAAGTTTGCTTCTCCTTTGTTGTTGTTACCGATTTTAACTTTCCATCATGTTCCTGCAGCATTTCAGCCTGGCTTTCATTGTGACAGCTAAATACAACACATACAGATGCTGAACTTGAAGTAAGTTTCTATTTTAGTTAAATTAAGATACGAGGATTTGTGTAAAGTGAAACTGAAGCAAAAGGCAGGGGCAGACCTAGTACACGTGTGCTTAGTCGCTTTATTTGTGTCCAACTCTGTGTAGCTCTGGGCTTTCCTTGTGGCTCAGACAGTAAAGCGTCTGCCTACAATGCGGGAGACTCGGGTTCGATCCCTGGGTCGGGAAGTTCCCCTGGATAAGGAAATGGCAACCCAGTCCAGTATTCTTGCCTGGAAAATCCCATGGACGGAAGAGCCCGGCAGGCTACAGTCCATGGGGTTGCAAAGAGTCGGACACGACTGATTGACTTCACTTCACTTCACATCTCTTTGCGACCCCATAGACTGTAGCTCCCCAGGCTCCTCTGTCCATGCAGATTCTTAGGTAAGTATACTGGAGTGGGTTGCCATGCCCTCCTCCAGGACATTTTCCTGACCCAGGGATTGAACTCAGATCTCCTCATTGCAGGTAGATTCTTAACCAGCTGAGCTACCAGGGAAGCCTGATCTAGCACATAATACTTCCTTTATACCCATGTTCCCTACTTCTGAGGTAGTGTATGTGTCACAGATGAACCACTAATATTGCTTGTATGGGAGTCTTTTGTAATTGCAAGAGGTTTTAGACATTCTGTGCCACAGGCTTTTCATATTAAGAATTACATCCCCATTTAAGAACCACTCAACTTAATCTCTCTGTTCTGTATGCTCTTGAAACAAACTCAGGGTC
Source organism: Aepyceros melampus (assembly GCA_006408695.1). Classification (NCBI taxonomy): domain Eukaryota; kingdom Metazoa; phylum Chordata; class Mammalia; order Artiodactyla; family Bovidae; genus Aepyceros; species Aepyceros melampus. The sequence goes on along the minus strand of SJXQ01008895.1, from coordinate 52,037 downwards.
TATAAGACCATGTCCTCATGAGAGTAAGAAAACAGTCATATACAGAAATCTGGAGCTAGGGTGTCACTGGAGAGAAGCTTCATTTTCACTTCTTGAGGACTAGGCTTAGGGATGGAGGCACACAGGCAAATTTATTCCTAAAGCTACTGGTTACCACTATCTTTATAATGTGTGTGTGTGTGTTGCAAATGCTACTTATTTATAGTTGGACTAAAAGATTTAGCTATGATACACGCAGGAGATAATCAGGATTAATTAGTTTAAAAACTGGAATATTCTTCCTCAAAACCTATGTGTATTTGTCTGTAGCACCACAGATTCCTGCAATTCGTCCACTGATTAGATACTGAAAGAGGTGCAATAAAAGATGAATCTAAGGGCAATGGTATGAAACTGGTTCCTAATTATGTAAGGTCAGATTTGGAATACTTAACTCAATGATCTTTGTCCAAAGGAATAGGTATTACTTTCTCAATTTCCTATCATAATGGCCTCCAGGATAGTTTCAATAAAATGAACAGAGATTTAGGCAAAATTTTATGTATTTTTTACACAAGAATAGAAAGTATAGGTTTAACATCTGACAGAGCACCACTCAGTATTCTGTTATGACTTCTAACATCTCCCTTTGTGGATATATACTCTAACTTTATAACTTCTTCACTGACTATCTTGGGGGAAAGTAGCCATTTCTGATCATTTATAGTCTATGTTAAATAAAAAAATCAATTATTGGTTTTCAAATGCTATTTAACTATTAAACCATTTGTTACCATTATAACACTTGAATGAGAAATTGACAACATCTGCATGTAGTAACAACCATATACCTTTTGCGTTTCTGTTCTAATGGCTCCTCTGTGCATGGAATTCTCCAGGCAAGAAAATTGGAGTGTTTGCCATTTCTTTCTTTCTAACCCAGGAATTGAGCCCATCTCCCACACTGCAGGCAGATTCTTTACTTTCTGAGCTGCCAAGGAAGCCCCTCTAATGACTCAACTCAAGCTTAAGAATTTGAGTGATATATATATATATATATATATTTACTGTAAATGTTTTTAATTTTAAATGTAATTTTTCAATCCAATAAAGAAAAGATGGCTTCAAGAAATCTTGCTTTCATTAAAGAAAAGATGTGCTAATGAGGCAAATCAATATTTCTGCATGACAAGTGTTCCTCCAATTTAATCCATACCAACATATTTATATTCATGCAAAACATCTCTTATCTTGGCCTCTTAGATTCAATTAAGTTGCCTTGACTTGAAGCCCTTAGATGTAGTTCTCATCAAAAGCCCTGATGATTTTTAGAACAGAAATCATTGCAGCTTGGTGGCTTTAGGACTGTAGGGTTTTGTTGCTGATATTAATGAGGCAGGTCATTAGTGGAAGCTTTACTCTAGATTGTAGATAAAAATAATGCATTCAGGGAGATATACTGAGTTAGGAGAAAAGCTTTTGACTTTTGGTCCAAACTTTTCTCTTATCAAACAAAATATTTTTATGCTCTGAATTCACATTTGATATCAATTATGAAAGCAATCCCTAAGGAAAGTGGGAATCCTTAATATCATATTTACAATTTTGCTCCATCCTCTTGACTTCTTTTTAATACTGTATTCTCCTGTGTGTTTTTATCAATGAGTCAGAACTTTGACAACAGTTGCATAAAGGTAACTATGTTGTTCTATGGAACATCGGTTTCTGGTGCTCAAATTATTGTAGATGATGACCAAAGTCCTTAAATTGGGTGTCTTGACTTTAGTAGGAGGTATATCTGAAACTGTATTGACATGAAAATTACACTCCATCATGGCTCTTATATCAGTTTCTGCATGTGCGGTGGTAGATTTGCTTTCCATCCCTGTGTTGATCATTTTATGCCTTAAGCAAAACTCTCTCCAGGATTAGCTTATTTAGGATGAATAGGTCAAGCAGGGTATGGAAGCCAGAACAATGAGATTCCTTATCATCAGTGGCACAGAAGGCTGCAAATCCTTCTAAAAATAGGTGCTTAGGGATACTCTGTGAGCATCTTCAATAGCCTTAAAATAGTGCTTTTTAATGCATGGTCAACAGTGAAATTCATACAAGAATCTTATGTGTTATACTGCAATGTGTAGATTTTAAATTATTCATTCAACCTGATTCAGTAATTCTTGGGAAAAACAAGATGCAAATCAGTGAAATATGAGTATTTTCTTGCTTCAATTTTATAGGAACTCGGTAAAATGAGAAATCATGGGGAGGGACTTTAATATTCCTGCAAAAATAAATACCTAAATTATGAATATAACTGTTGGATCATTTGTCTATGATAAATCATCTCTTGAAAGAATGTCTTATACTGTAAAAATTTTCCCTTTTTGTTTATTAGATTTTAATTCACAGATTAATATAGTTTTTAAGCAATATATGCAAATATGTTTATATATAGATATTTTTAAATAAAAACTGCATATCTATCAATATAAAATCTGTCAGTGCATAAGTATTCCAATGAACATTTAATAATATTATGTTCTTACATTTTATACTTCAAGTTATACCATGAAATAAACAAAATACAAGTTACACAAATATTTATATATTTTTAAAATTATCTTCAGTTATATTCATGTGTCCCTTAAACATGATTCTTAGAAAAGAGAATGCTCTTTTAAAAACAATGTTCCAAAGTTAGGTACATCCTTTTCAAGGGGAGTTGTTTGATGAAATTAGTATCTGTGGGTATACTTACAACTTTTGCCATCTGATGATTTCTCTTGTTTTGTTCAGTATAAGTCTAACATCAATGTTGTAAAATTATTTCAGGTAAATTATCAGCTCAAAAAGTCAGGGCACTATGTTTATAAATAAATGGGTACTCTAAAGATATTCTTAAAGGATGCATATGCTATAATACCAATTTCAAGTAGTTTGCAGATGTTTTGGAGAAAAAGCAATTGTAACAACATTGTATTAAAAATAAATGAAAAAATAAAATCATATAACAATGAATAGAGAAGGAGGATATTAGGGAAACCCACGAACTGGAGATATAAGAACCTGAGGCTAATTTTAACCTCTAACAAGCTAAATGACTAATTACAACCATTGTGGTTCTTTGTTTTCATATTAAAATATCAAGAGAATACATTTGAATCAGTTCTAATGAGGTGGATGAAGCTGGAGCCGATTATACAGAGTGAACTAACCCAGAAAGAAAAACACCAATACAGTATACTTACACATATATATGGAATTTAGAAAGATGGTAATGATAAACCTGTACGCAAGACAGCAAAAGAGACACAGATGTATAGAACAGCCTTTTGGACTCTGTGGGAGAGGGAGAGGGAGGGATGATTTGGGAGAATGGCAGTGCAACATGTATGATATCATAAGTGAAATGAATCGCCGGTCTAGATTCAATGCAGGATGCAGGATGCTTGGGACTGATGCACGGGGATAATCCAGAGAGATGGTGTGGGGCGGAGGTTAATGAGGTGGATGAAGCTGGAGCCGATTATACAGAGTGAACTAACCCAGAAAGAAAAACACCAATACAGTATACTTACACATATATATGGAATTTAGAAAGATGGTAATGATAAACCTGTACGCAAGACAGCAAAAGAGACACAGATGTATAGAACAGCCTTTTGGACTCTGTGGGAGAGGGAGAGGGAGGGATGATTTGGGAGAATGGCAGTGCAACATGTATGATATCATAAGTGAAATGAATCGCCGGTCTAGATTCAATGCAGGATGCAGGATGCTTGGGACTGATGCACGGGGATAATCCAGAGAGATGGTGTGGGGCGGAGGAGGGGGGGGTGGGCGTCGCGATTGGGAGTTCATGTACACTCATGGCTGATTCATGTCAATGTATAGCAAAATGAATACAGTATTGTAAAGCAAAACAAACTAAAAAATAAAAATTAATTAGAAACTTGACAACTAAAAAATAAAATAAAATATCAAGAGGGGTGACAAGAATTCTGTGACTACTTTGGTTTTCATATCCTGTGATTTGGTAAATGAAAAGAAGCATTATGATTTGAAATTGTCAGCAGAGGCTTCATAAAAGAGGTATGGCTTTATGAGACATAATTGTTATAAGTGATCTGGTTAAGCAAAGAGGAGGGAAGAGGCGTTTCTGTTGAGGGATGGATCAGCAGAAAGGGAATCAGTCAGAAGGAAACATTAGATGGGGAGGGGACCTGCCTCTCTGGGGGCAAAAAAAAAGTGCATACACTCTAGGTAGTAACTGCTGGGTTCTAAGAGAGTGCTGGAGAGACAAAGCTTGAGTTTTTGGATGAGAAGCTTGGACAGCACTCGATATGAAATAAGAAGCCACAGGCAGCCGGGAGTATGGAAATAGCATCCTGAAATCTGCCTTTATGACTCGCAATTCAGGAGGAACTGGCAGGTGGCGATAAGAAAGAATGTCCTTCAGGAGGTCATAGCATTATGTTATCCAAGTCTAAACTGATGCACGCTCAGAGTGCTGGCAGTTAGAAGCAAAGAACAGCATACGTGCAGCAGCCACTTAAAAAAGATTGAGGAAATCTGGACATAATTAAACTTACTGAAGAGTATGATAGAAAGTCTATGTACATTGCTATCTGAACTTTATCTAATTCTATACTTTATTGCTACCTGAAATTTAATGATATTTCTATCTTGCATTTTTTAAATACTTCTCTTTACATTTAATTAAAATTTTAATTTAAAAATCTGTCTTTCNAATTTAGAATGATGGTAATGATAAACCTGTATGCAAGACAGCAAAAGAGACACAGATGTATAGAACAGCCTTTTGGACTCTGTGGGAGAGGGAGAGGGTGGGATGAGTTGGCAGAGTGGCAATGTAACATGTATGATATCATAAGTGAAATGAATCGCCAGTCCAGGTTTGATGCAGGATGCAGGATGCTTGGGACTGATGCATGGTGATAATCCAGAGAGAAGGTGTGGGGCGGGAGGAGGGAGGTGGGAGTCGGGATTGGGAGTCCATGTATACTCATGGTTGATTCATGTCAATGTATAGCAAAACGAATACAGTATTGTAAAGCAAAACAAACTAAAAAATAAAAATTAATTTAAAAAAAGACATAAAAAAATAAAAAATAAAATAAAAATCTGTCTTTCTATTTAGCATCATTCTGTTTGTCAATCTGCTATTGACAGCCAGCAATTCCTATGTGAGCTGTGTACTTGTTTACTATTTCACCTTAAACAAACTGACACTTTGCTATTAAGAAAAAATTATCCAAAATTTGGAAATAGAGCAAAAAAGATAACGGTATATATCTTGTCAATGTATTCCTGAAGCATATTCTAAAAGAACTACCAAAGTTTAATTTTCTAGAAGAGTATGTCAATGTTTGATTAAATGTTTATTATTGATTAAGGCTCAGATCAGAACCTGTAGATTTCTGACCAGTATAAAATATTACTTCAACTATTACATTTTTATTTCCCTGTAGAACACTACCTATTTTTGTATCCTTGATAAGTTATTTTCAATATCATTTTGCCTAAAAGACTACCAAAAGCTCCATTTGTCAAACTTTTATAGAACCAGCTTAACTATTTTGCAGTTACCCTTTTACTAAATTAAGGAAATCATTGACGCTCAGTAACTAAATATTCTTGTCAAAGTAACTTTTAACTTTATAAACATTATACTTGTCAACCTCAATTCCTTTGCTTTAAATTATATCTATTTCAGACTGTGTAAATGATTTACCAAAGTTATAGACTAGGGAAAGAGTTATAGCACACACGAGTGAATTCTGAACCTGACTACTCTTAAAATTCCTCTACTCTTCCTATAAAGGAGGACCAATTTTCTAACCTTGCTCTAAAATCTTTGATGTCATTATTAGATCTCTCTTTTTCCTGATATCCTCCTCCTCTTCCTAATTAGTGATAATTTCTCTTTTTCTCAAACAAAAAGAAATATGTATTAGTTCCCACAAGCTAGTTCAGTGATTATTTTAACTTATATCAATTTATAAGACTGTACCTCAGTGCTGTCACACACATAATCAATACAACTGACAAAAAGAATATCTATAATAGAGATATGCTCTTTAAAAGACTGGAATTTCATATGAAACCAAGAAAATCTTTTGTGGAATGAGGGTATTAAAAAACATGGAAAGTTTTGAGAAATGGGGACAAAAATTCTTTTCACTTCCAAAGGGAACCAGGAAGAATCAATATTCCTCACAAGAAAGCCCTAAATCTGTCAAGATATGTTTAAGTTTGCAGGAACACCTAGAGATGAGCTTAAACATATGAAGAATATTATTAAGAAGTCTTTGAGGAAAAGCATAGAGGAGAAATAAAGTATCTGGACAACATAAAAATAAATTAAGAAGACAACCTACAACCAGAAAAGTTTATATTTGCCTAGGTAGTAAGAATGAGACAGATGAAAAATATGTGGTAACATGTCTGGCATGGGAAATAGACAGGGAAACAGTGGAAACAGTGTCAGACCTTATTTTTCTGGGCTCCAACATCACTGCAGATGGTGACTGCAGCCATGAAATTAAAAGACGCTTACTCCTTGGAAGAAAAGTTATGACCAACCTAGATAGCATATTCAAAACTAGAGACATTACTTTGCCGACTAAGGTCCGTCTAGTCAAAGCTATGGTTTTTCCAGTGGTCATGTATGGATGTGAGAGTTGGACTGTGAAGAAGGCTGAGCGCTGAAGAATTGATGGTTTTGAAGTGTGGTGTTGGAGAAGACTCTTGAGAGTCCCTTGGACTGCAAGGAGATCCAACCAGTCCATTCTGAAGGAGATCAACCCTGGGATTTCTTTGGAAGGAATGATGCTGAAGCTGAAGCTCCAGTACTTTGGCCACCTCATGCGAAGAGTTGACTCATTGGAAAAGACTCTGCTATGTGAGAGTTGGACTGTGAAGAAGGCTGAGCGCTGAAGAATTGATGGTTTTGAAGTGTGGTGTTGGAGAAGACTCTTGAGAGTCCCTTGGACTGCAAGGAGATCCAACCAGTCCATTCTGAAGGAGATCAACCCTGGGATTTCTTTGGAAGGAATGATGCTGAAGCTGAAGCTCCAGTACTTTGGCCACCTCATGCGAAGAGTTGACTCATTGGAAAAGACTCTGCTGCTGGGAGGGATTGGGGGCAGGAGGAGAAGGGGACGACCAAGGATGAGATGCCTGGATGGCGTCACTGACTCCATGGGCGTGGGTCTGGGTGAACTCCGGGAGTTGGTGATGGACAGGGAGGCCTGGCGTGCTGCGATTCATGGGGTCGCAAAGAGTCGGACACGACTGAGCGACTGAACTGAACTGAACATGTCTGGCATGAGGAAGTCTTTATCAAGATTACAATTCAACATTGTATACATAGAAAACTCATCGATCAGAATATAAAGTGCCAATAATGAGAGGAATGATTTATCTGTGTTAATCTTGCCTCACAGAGGTATTTGGACATAATAAATGTCAAGGGTTAACAAGATGCTAAAAAGGTATATCAACACCTGACAAAGATAAATTTAGTGTTGGTGGCATATTTGGATATAAATTCCAGGAGAAAGAGCAAAGCAGCTGGTGGCATGTGGGAGCTAGCCTGGCACTCTCAGCTCTAGGTGTTGCTACCAGCTGGCCTGACACTTGTAGATGATCTTAGTTTTTCTCCTGTACAATATGAACATGTTCACAGAGCACCAACATCAGATAAGAATAACCAGCAACTGAGAAGAATCAAGGCAAACTTAAGACCACTTTGCCATAATCCGATCTAAACACAAAGTAAAGAAAGAACAGTGTAAAACTCCTAAAATGACCAAATGAACCCCTTACTCTGGGTAATATAAATGACTGCAGCTTTACAAAAATCAATAGAAGCCTTCGTTTCACTCTGCCCCTCCCCCCATACATCTTCTAAATAAGAATTTTAAAAGACTCAACTGTAGAATTATCTCTGCTTCCAGACAACATCCAGTTCAGAGCAAAGTCCTACTTCTTTTTTTTTTTTTTAATTAAAAACTTTCTTTTCTTTTGTTTCCCCCACATCATGTGGCATGTAGGATCTTAGTTCTCCAGCCAGGGATCAAACCTGTATCCCCTGCATTGGAAAGCAGAGGCATAACCACTGGACCACCAGGGAAGTCTAAAGTCCTACTTCTTTGTATGCTCTAGAAAATCACCTAACCCAAACCTGAATTCTAAAACGCTTTTCTAGCTTCCTTCTATTGAAACATCCCTCAGTTCCCCAGGATGTGCAGTGTGCCTTGTGACAAAGAATCAGTAAACATAACTTTGACACAGGTGTGTTCTTTATGGTCTTTGGTGCCAGAGAACTGACAGCTATATTAGAAGTCATTTCCTCATAGAACAGTCACTCAAAGAGTACTATCATTAAGTTCAGTCTAGAATTTTCAAAGAAAGCTCAGCTTTTTCTTGCTCATTTTAATGGAAATCTTCAGCAAGAGAACTTGAGAGAGAGCCGGTGCCCAGGATCCTGAGTAAGCAAATGTTGCAGCGAATAGCAGAGTGCAAGTTCTCACAAGATCACTCAGGCATGGAAATGGATAGACCATGTGGCTGACCAAAGACACAGCATTTACTTGCTGAGGTGCCACTGAAAACATTTTAGCCCTGATGATCTTGGTTGAACCATATGAAGTGACAAAAATGTGTCTTGCCAAGGCACAGATAAATCTAAGAAACAGACCTAAAACTTGTCAAATAGCCTCCATTGCTGCATCTTCTCGTAAACCGAGATCCACACATTAACTTTTTGGATCTTATTATTTGAACTTCAAGGAAAGGAATGAGAACAGGCCAAAAAAATGTGACAGGTTCTCCCTAAAATCTATGATAATATGGTTCAATCTATTCATGCTGAACCTTCTAAAAATTGCTGACAACCTATTCTCAACATCAGAACCTAAGAAATCATCTAGATCTTGATCTAGATCATTAACACTCATTTAACTGTTTGTATTTGGGAGTGGATGGGAGAAGTCCTTGGAGGAAACTTTTTATTTCTTTAACACAACTTCTGACAATATAGCTGCTTGTGAGAACTGTGAAAATAACAACATTAAGGCTCCACCTGAGACTAAATGAATTATAATTGCTGTGTGCTGGGATCTGGCACTTTTTGAAAAGCCCCCCTGTTATGGAAAGCTGATCATCGCTGAAAACACAATGAACTTGACTCCTGTTAATCAGCAGAGCTGTTACTTTCCTTGAAAGAGATCAGAGGGATACTGACCAGAAAACAGGGGACCACTTCACAAGCTGTACCAATACTATACAATCATCCAGGACGAATGAGACCAGGTGCAAATTTCCCGTTGTCAATAAGAATAAATACTGGCTACAACGCCTCCAAACCTCTGAAATAATCAAAACAATATTTCAATGGTGTTTACCGAAAATGTATGCCAAATTCAAAGTCCAAAATATTCTCAATTTTCTTTTTCATGTTTTAATTTTTGTTTAACCTACTTTGTTGTCTGTTTGAGTTTACCAGCACAGAATAAATCAAGTAAATGAGGAAGGAATAAACAAACACCAATAATATAAAATGCATCAGATTTTCTCCCACTCTAAAAATAAATATTTAAAACACTCAACCAGATGTCAGCAAAAAACGGCAGAGTAAGAGCCTCCAAAAATTCTTTTCTCCATAAAAGCAGTGATAAAATTAGCAGAAAGAAAATGTTAGAATCAATTTTTAACAACTCTGTAAGTTAACCAGAGATTAACAAGGATCCAGGAAGGAGTTATTCAACAAAAATGGCTAAATCTTGGTAGCAACGGCAAGCTTTGTAGTATTTTGATGTGCCTAATACCTATTTCCAATCTCCAGCTCTATAATCTGTAGTTTATAATCACAATGAAAGTCATCCTTAGCCTGACAGCCACCAGGGGAGACAGAATGGGGCTGGACCTTTCTTGAGAGTCATATTCCCCCAAAACTGTCATTATTGATTTATCTGATGGTCCCTGGAAGACTCCCAAAGACATTCTTGAACACCTAACCTAGTATGGAAAATATTTTCCCCAAGAGAACACACACAGATAAAGTAATAAGTAGCACCATTAGAGATAAAAATATAGGTACATACAAAATGTAATATAAATATAACTCTGTTTATAATTCTTATTTTTTTCTTAAAAGTAAAATGCATCATCTAAAAATTATAAATGTGTGCTGATGGGCACACAATAGATATAGATATAATTTGTTTGAGAACAATAGAACAAAAGATGATGAATGGAATAACAATGTTTTCATACACAACTGACATTAAAATGGTATTGATCCAAACTAGATTGTTAAAATTAGGATAGTAATTTTAATCTCCAGGACAACCACTAAGAGCATAATGTAAAATAGTACCTCCAAAAATGATCAGTAGGATAAAATGAAATACTATTGTATTCACATAGTTTCATGACTCTGTGTATTTCCTTGCTCCCACTAGTAAAATTATTCTCAATAGTATAGGATGATGATAATTCCATGGGTGAACTTGTGGAGTCTAATTGTGCCAGAAGAACCCTACAATTCATTAGCTGTCTCTAGAAAGGAATATACCTATAAATCTTAGTCCCTAGGCCTTACCTTACTGTCAAACTGAGAGGGTAACACGTAGGAAAGCCAGAGGTCCCAAGTGACAGGAGGAAATAAATTGCAACGTTTTTTTCCTTCTCTACACAAATTAAAAGAGACTTCTTTTAATTCTGTGTTGAGGACACCAGGTTCTCCCTTGATCTAACCAATGCATTTTTTTCTTATGGAAATGTTTTTCTTAAGCTATGTTAATGAAACTATGTGTTTCCTTTGGAATTTGCCTATTTTCAAAATGGTTCTGCCTCAGATATGCAGATGACACCACCCTTATGGTAGAAAGTGAAGAGGAACTAAAAAGCCTCTTGATGAAAGTGAAAGGGGAGAGTGAAAAGGTTGGCTTAAAGCTCAACATTCAAAAAACAAAGATCATGGATCTGGTCCCATCACTTCATGAGAAATAGATGGGGAAACAGTGTCAGAGTTGATTTCTTTGGGCTCCAAAATCACTGCAGATGGTGACCGCAGCCATGAAATTAGACGCTTACTCCTTGGAAGGAAAGTTATGACCAACCTAGATAGCATATTGAAAAGCAGAGACATTACTTTGCCAACAAAGGTTCGTCTAGTCAAGGCTATGGTTTTCCCAGTAGTCATGTATGGATGTGAGAGATGGACTGTGAAGAAAGCTGAGTGCCAAAGAATTGATGCTTCTGAACTGTGGTGTTGGAGAAGACTCTTGAGAGTCCCTTGGACTGCAAGGAGATCCAACCAGTCCATTCTAAAGGAGATCAGCCCTGGGTGTTCTTTGGGAGGAACGATGCTGAAGCTGAAACTCCAGTACTTTGGCCACCTCATGGGAAGAGTTGACTCATGATGCTGGGAGGAATGTGGGCAGGAGGAAAAGGGGACGACAGAGGATGAGATGGCTGGATGGCATCACCGACTCAATGGATGTAAGTTTGAGTGAACTCCAGGAGATGGTGATGGACAGGGAGGCCTGGAGTGCTGCAATTCATGGGGTCGCAAAGACTCGCACACGACTGAGCGACTGAACTGAAGACTAACATTTTTTATTTTCTCAAACCTTGGGCTAATAATGGCTGAACAAAACAGTATTCATGTCAATTGTTTTAAGGCCAGAGGGTGACACACCTTCTGCCATCCTATCTCAAAAATGCATACTGTGGGAGAGAGGCCTGGTGAAACTCCCTCAGCTCTGAGGTGTCTCTCTTTCTAACAGACATAAAATGCCTTGCTAAAAACAAACAAGGGGGCATTCTTTTTGTTCCCTTCTGATGTCTATCTCAGAATCTTTCCCTCCTTCTATTATACTTTAATAAAACGTGGCTACACAAAAGTCTCCAAATAGTCAAGCCTCATCTCTGATCCCAGATCAAAATCCTCTTTTCCAGAGGTCACGCATCCTGGCATAACACACAGCTCACAGTAGCAACTTTCAAAACCCAGGTCAAAAGCATTCACCAGAGCATTCCTGGTGAAGAATCCACCTGCCACTGCAGGAGACAAGGGTTCTATCCCTGGTATGGGAAGATCCCACACACCGTGAAGCAACTCAGCCCACGTGCCACAACTATCGAGCCTGTGCCCTAGACTCTCGGAGCTGCAGCTACCAAGCCTGCATATCCTGGAGCCCATGTTCTGCAACAAGAGACGTCACCACTATGAAAAGCCCTCACACCACAAATAGAGGGTAACCCCCACTCTCTGCAATTAGACAAAAATCTGCTCATCAACGAAGACCCAGCACAGCCAAAAGTTAATAAACAAATATAATTTAAAAAGTAGTCACCAGCTGGCTTTGGAAAAAGAGAAACAATAGGAGAGATTCTGTAAACTTGGGTTGAATGTTGTAATTCTTTCTCTTGACTCTTTAAACCTTCACTTCTGTGGCCCAGTAGGCTTGATGTGGATCCAGAGTAGTCTCTGATCCCTGTAATGATGGTGAAAAACAAAGCGGTGGGAGAGATGTGAGGCTCTTGAGCTCTCTTCAGGGGTTTGCAAGCATCAGAGGGCACAGAGTGTGTTTGAGAATTTCATTTCACAAGCAGAGTTCTCGATTTTTATATAAATGACAACTGTGGATGCATGGATGACCCAATTGTCATTTGTTTGCTCTACTTGGCTCTTTTATTGGTTACCTGCAGCTCTTCAAGTCTTATCATTTCTGTTGGCAGCAGGCTTGGGATCTTTTGGTGATTACAAAATAATTGCATCCCAGGAGCACAAACCGCAAGGGTGTGGTTTGTGGGATAGTGTTTGATACCTACTAGGCCAGACGAAAGTGACTTATGAATGGGCACTCAGGAATTGCTTATTAGATTTTTTGCCCTTTCTTAATATTACTGCAATTTGAATTTATTAACTGGTTTCAGTTGAAAAACTGGAGCTAATATTTATAAAAAATACAAAACTCTATGTTTATTCTTAAGATTTTTTGTTCTATCACAGAAACCCAACATTTGAAAGTAAAAGGAAAAATGAAAATGATAACAGTCTTCTTTTGGATTGTGGAAAACATAAGATGGCACTATATCTTAAATTCTTTGAAGCCCAATTAAGTTATTAACCTCAAGCTAACCAGGAGAGATAATAAAAGCCCCATAGAAATAGTTGCCAAATATATAAATTACTAAATCGTCTGCTGTTTCCCATTGTGTGAAAAATATTTCTGCATAGTAGGAATACTAATAAGATCTAGTATCACAAAAATTTACAAGTATATCATTCCTCTTAAGGTTTTTCCCATTAATTTCAACCAAATATATTAAGTCCCTACTAGGTACCTAGGTCTGTAATAGGCACTGGGGAAGCAAATGTAATTAAGACACTGGCTATATATGTCATCAGGCTTCACTGGTGGCTTAGTGACAAAGAATCTTTGTGCAATGCAGGAAACACACGTTTAATCCTTGGGTTGGAAAGATCTCCTGGAGAAGAAAATGCCAGCCCATCCCATTATTCTTACCTGGAAAATCCTATGGACAGAGGAGCCTGGCAGGCCACAGTCTATGGGGTTGCAAAAAGATTCAGGCATGACTTGGCATCTAAACAGCAAATCTGTAATCACTCAGGTAGCATACAGCTTGTTGGTAAAAAAAATGAATCTATAATATAATTTGATCAGTGCACTGTGGAGTTATCTTGCTTGGAAAAAAATGAAGCCGTTACGTTTGTTTTTCATATATCCCTTAGAAAGATGGGTGCACTAATTTTTACATTGGTATTCTTTCCTTGCCTGAGTATCCTTGAAACCATATCTATTACAACTAATTCATAAATCTGATGCTGGCTGTAATATAGTTTTACCTTGCTAGCTATCAGATTTATCCCTTATAATTTCTGTATTATTTCCATTACTTGTGTCCTTTCCTCATGCTTGCTCTACAACTTGCTCTTTCTCCATTTCCAGTTAACTTTTAAAAATGTCTCTATTAAATATTTATTTCTTGCTCCTGTTTAGTGATGTTCATATGTTTCCTCTGCAATGTTACAATGATTATTTTGATGGTGTTATTATCCTGCATGCTATGAGATGTATAAATGATATTAAAGTATTAAGATGACTATCATTAGATTTAGGTATTCCTATGACAAGTGGTCATGTAGGCAAGATTACTGAATTGAGTATGCATTTTTATTTCTTTAGGCTCAAATTAGATAGCACAGATTGTACACTCTGTATTTGAGGTTGACAATAGTTTCTTTGCTTTTCAATATTCAATGTGTCCAGCTGCTAAAACGTCCACAATTCTTTAGAAATTTTTTTTAGCTTATTTTCTACTCTCAATGATCTTGAAATCATTAAGGGAAATATTGAAATGGTAGTTCATTCCATTTCTTTCTCAAATGAAGAAGAAAACTTAATAAGGAGTTGTTAAATAAGCTCTATTAAAATTTCAGTACAAAAATATTTGAAAAATGGTCTAGAATATGTTGTCAGACTTTTTGACAGAATGACATAATCATGTTTAACAAGCTACTGAAGTCCACAGAGGTAAATACAAAATGAAACAGAGTTTTGATTAAGAAAACAAAAGCTATACTTTTTCTGTTGGCAGTTACTGATAGCTAATCAACTACTAATATCAAGTCTTATTTGGCAAATATTTTCTTATATTTATAGAAATAATAACATATAGAAAATATTATATATTTTCTTCTACCACAGAAAATATGCTTTGTGGCTTTACAATGAAATATTGTGAAAGCTGTGTGGTTTTGCTAACCATATCTTTTTATCTGAGATTTAATATTAGTCACTCAGTCATGTCTGACTCTTTGTGGCCCCATGGACTGCGGCATGCCAGGCTCCTCTGTTCATGGAATTCTCCAGGCAAGAATGCTGGAGTGAACAGCCATTCCCTTCTCCAGGGTATCTTCCTGACTCAGGGACTGTAGGTGGATTCATTACTATCTGAGCGACCAGGGAAGCACTTCTTTATCTGAGATTTAAGATGCTTATATTTTAATGTAAAAAAGCATATAAATAGCTTTTATGCAACATAATTTTGTAAATATTCATTATAAATGTATATATTTGCTATTAGATGTCAATGGGCAAAGCAGTTCTAAAAATTACTGTTTGTTTCCCTGTTCATGAGAAAAATACAAGCTTGGCTTTAAGTTGATGTTACAATTTGATTATTAAAAATTTCTATCAATATGCTATAGGCATATCTATATACTTTTGTATAGAAGCACAATTTTTGCAAAGAAAATCATACGAAAATGTAATTTTGAAAGCAATTTTCTAATAATATAAGTGTTAAGTGCTGGAAGGCAAAGTAACTCAAATGTGCATTATAAAAAATATTTTAAGGAGTAAACCTTGATACATCCCTCTAAAATAATCAAGTGTACTTGAAATGTAGGTATTTTCTCAAATTCTTTAATATATCTTGAATGTTTAAAATAATGACCAAAAGCTTTAAAATAATTTATTAACATTTAGAATTTCAGAATCCTATCCCTTTAAATTATCATATTTCAATTGTTTCTTATTACATTTTATGTGAATAGAGGGACTTGTAATTTTGAAGATTTCTGGTATTTAGTAGTTATTTCTGAATATAATAATCTGGACCCCTAAAATAGTCTGTCTACAGAAGGGGAAAGACTAGAGATCTCTTCAAGAAAATGAGAGATACCAAGGGAACATTTCATGCAAAGATTGGCTCGATAAAGGACAGAAATGGTCTGGACCTAACAGAAGCAGAAGTTATTAAGAAGAGGTGGAAAGAATACACGGAAAAACTGTACAAAAAAGATCTTCATGACCCAGATAATCATGATGATGTGTTGACTAATCTAGAGCCAGACATCTTGGAATGTGAAGTCAAGTGGGCCTTAGAAAGCATCACTACGAACAAAGCTAGTGGAGGTGATGGAATTCCAGTTGAGCTGTTTCAAATCCTGAAAGATGATGCTGTGAAAGTGCTGCACTCAATTTGCCAGCAAATCTGGAAAACTCAGCAGTGGCCACAGGACTGGAAAAGGTCAGTTTTCATCCCAATTCCAAAGAAGGCAATGCCAAAGAATGCTCCAACTACCGCACAATTGCACTCATCTCACATGCTAGTAAAGTAATGCTCAAAATTCTCCAAGCCAGACTTCAGCAATATGTGAACCGTGAACTCCCTGATGTTCAAGCTGGTTTTAGAAAAGGCAGAGGAACCAGAGATCAAATTGCCAACATCCGCTGGATCATGGAAAAAGCAAGAGAGTTCCAGAAAAACATCTATTTCTGCTTTATTGACTATGCCAAAGCCTTTGACTGTGTGGATCACAGTAAACTGTGGAAAATTCTGAAAGAGATGGGAATACCAGACCACCTGACCTGCCTCTTGAGAAATCTGTATGCAGGTCAGGAAGCAACAGTTAGAACTGGACATGGAACAACAGACTGGTTCCAAATAGGAAAAGGAGTACGTCAAGGCTGTATATTGTCACCCTGCTTATTTAACTTATATGCAGAGTACATCATGAGAAATGCTGGACTGGAAGAAACACAAGCTGGAATCAAGATTGCTGGGAGAAATATCAATAATCTCAGATATGCAGATGACACCACCCTTATGGCAGAAAGTGAGGAGGAGCTAAAAAGCCTCTTGTTGAAAGTGAAAGAGGAGAGTGAAAAAGTTGGCTTAAAGCTCAACATTCAGAAAACGAAGATCATGGCATCTGGCCCCATCACTTCATGGGAAATAGATGGGGAAACAGTAGAAACAGTGTCAGACTTTGTTTTTTTGGGCTCCAAAATCACTGCAGATGGTGACTGCAGCCATGAAATTAAAAGGCGCTTACTCCTTGGAAGAAAAGTTATGACCAACCTAGATAGTATATTCAAAAGCAGAGACATTACTTTGCCGACTAAGGTCCGTCTAGTCAAGGCTATGGTTTTTCCTGTGGTCATGTATGGATGTGAGAGTTGGACTGTGAAGAAGGCTGAGCGCCGAAGAATTGATGCTTTTGAACTGTGGTGTTGGAGAAGACTCTTGAGAGTCCCTTGGAGATCCAACAAGTCCATTCTGAAGGGGATCAACCTGGGATTTCTTTGGAAGGAATGATGCTAAAACTGAAGCTCCAGTACTTTGGCCACCTCATGCGAAGAGTTGACTCATTGGAAAAGACTCTGATGCTGGGAGGGATTGGGGGCAGGAGGAGAAGGGGACGACTGAGGATGAGATGGCTGGATGGCATCATAGACTCAATGGACGTGAGTCTGAGTGAACTCCGGGAGTTGGTGATGGACAGGGAGACCTGGCGTAGCGATTCATGGGGTCGCAAAGAGTCAGACACAACTGAGCGACTGAACTGAACTGATAATGCATATTTCTATTAAAATAATATCTATATCATATCTGACTTCTCATGATTTTTATTGTTTCAATATTTAGCCCAGTGATACTTATCAAAATGTATTTCTATTTAGCAAACAGTTGAACAGTTGAACTCATTCTCAATGACAATGTAAACAACCAACAGCTTGGACAAGGATAATTACAGAAGCTCATTTCCTACAAAAGGCCAATCTGTTAAGATTGGAAGAGGAGGCTATTTTATTTAACATGCAGACAACATCACAGAGAGTTAAGGAAAATGAAGAAAGAAACTATGTTCCAAACAAAGGAAAAAGGTTACTCTCAAGAAACTGATCATAATGAAATGGAGATCAATGATTTACTTCATAGAGAGTTTAATGATATAATGATGCTCACTGAGCTCAGGATAGCTTTTGTTGAAATTGAAAATTTCAACAAAGAGATACAACATGTAATAAAGTACCAAACATAAATCAGAGCCAAAGAATATAATAACTAAAGTGAATTATTGAAATAGAGGGAGCCAATAGCAAATCAGGTCAATTAGAAGAATGGGTCAGTGAAGGCATATGTAGGGCAATGGAATTCATCCAACCAGAGGACCAAACACTGAAAAGAATTGGAAAAGAGTGAAGACAACTTAAAGGACTTGTGATTCACCATCAAACAGACAAATGTATGCATTATAGAGGTTTGAGAAGCAGAAAAGAAAAAGGAACAGAAAGCATATTTAAAGAAATAATGCTGAAAACCTTCAAATCTGGAGAAAGA
The DNA here is from genome assembly GCA_006408695.1 of Aepyceros melampus. Classification (NCBI taxonomy): domain Eukaryota; kingdom Metazoa; phylum Chordata; class Mammalia; order Artiodactyla; family Bovidae; genus Aepyceros; species Aepyceros melampus. The sequence continues at coordinate 33,863 of SJXQ01008895.1, read as the reverse complement.
AACAGACATCCAGATCCCTGAAGCCCAGAGAGTATCAAACAAAATGAATCCAAAGAGATCCACACTAAGACACATTATAATCAATTGTTAAATGTTAAAGACAAAGAGAGAAACTTAAAATTAGAAAGAGAAGAACAACTTGTTACATGGGAGGAAAACCCCATAAGTCAATTAGCAGATTTTTCTGAAGAAATTCTGCAGGCCAGAAGGGAGTAAGAAGACATAGGGAAAGGGTTGAAGGATAAAAACTTTTCCACCAATGATACTTTACCTGACAAAGCGGTCCTTCAGATCTAAAAGAGAGAAAAAGAGTTTTTAAGACAAGCAAAATCTATAGTAGCCCAGTAACACTAAACCTGCCTTTTAAGAAATGACAAAAGTTATTCAAATTGAAATGAATTACTAACATTAAAACATAAGAAAGTATAAAACTCACTGGTAAAAGTAAATATATAGTTAAATTCAATATAATTATGGTGAGTAAATCACTTATAACTCTAGCATGAAGGTTAAAGAGCAAATGTATTATAAACAAAAGAACTTTAACTATAATTATTCATTAACAAATTGTTGTTATTTAGTCACTAAGTCGTGTTCGATTCTTTGTGACTTCTATGGACTATAGCCTTCCAGGCTCCTCCGCCCATGGAATTTTCCAGGCAAGAATATTGGAGTGGGTTGCCACTTCCTCTCCAGGGGATCTTCTCACCCAGGGGTCAAACCCATGTGTCCTGCTTGGCAGGTGGAGTCTTTCCTGTTGAGCCACCTGAGAATCCCTTTTATTAGTGGATAACAATATAAGAAGATGTAAGCTGTGACATTAAAAACCTTAACATTTGAGGGGAAAGAATAAAAATAATTGAGAACTTTTGTGCACAAAGTTAGGTTATCATCAGCTTACAACAAATTGTTAAAAGATGATTTACATAGCCTCATATTTACCAGAAAGCAAAAAAAATATATATATAATAGATAAAAAATATAAAGAGAATGGACCAAAGCCTAACACTATAGAAAAATTATCATATTATAAAGGAAGCGAACAAGAGATGAATAATGGAACAAAAGAAATATGAAAATTCAGAAAATAATTAACAAAATGGCAATAATAAGATCACACCTATTAATAATTACTTTAAATATAAATGAATGAAAATCTCCAGTCAATGTACATAGAAAGGATAAACTTTTTTAGATTTGACACTAAAAGCAAAAGTAACCAATGAAAAAATAAAGTGAGACCACATCAAACTAAAAATCATTTGCCCAGCAAAGGAAACCATCCACAAAATCAAAAGGTGACTTATGCTGTAGGGGAAAAATATTTACAAATCACATATCTGATAAGAGGTTAACATTAAATATATAAATATAGTTATTCATACAACCCAATAACAAAACATATCCAAAAATTTTGGACAGAAAAATTGAATAAATACTTTTCAGAGAAAATACATAAGAATGGTCAAATATGTGAAAAGGTGCTCAATATCATTCATCATCAGGGAAGTGCAATTCAAAACCACAAAGAGATATCACCTCATAACTGTTAGGATGCCTTTTCTCAAAAAGATAAGAGATAAGAAATATTGGAAAGGATATGGAAAAGAAGCAGCTCTCTGCACTATTAATGGAAATGTAACTGGTGCAGCCACTCTGGAAAACAGTATGAAGATAACTAAAAAGAAAATTAAAACTAAAATGATCAAATGATCCAGCAACCCTACTTCTGGGTAAATAGCCAAGGAAATAAAAATCTATCTCAAAAAGATATCTCTATTTTCATATTCACAGCAGCATTATTCACAATAGCCAAAATACGGAAAAACCTTAAATGTGTATTGACAGATGAATGGATAAAAAATTATGGCTTATATGTATAACAAAATATTATTCAGCTTTACTTACAAAAGAAGGATATCCTCCCATTTGCAACAACATGGATGAATCTGGAAAGTATTATGCTAAAATGAAACAAGCCAGACAGAAAGAAAAATATGGCATGGTACCTATCACTATATGTGAAATCCAAAAATAAGTATACGAAGCTAAACTCAGAGCAGAGCGGGAGTTGCCGCGGGCTAGGTGGTCAGGGACATAGGGAGAGACTGGTAAATGGGAATAAACTTTCAGTTATAAAATGAATGGAGTCTGAAGATCTAAAGCATAACTTGATGACAGTAGTTGGTACCAGTGTCCTGGAGAATTGAACTTTGCTAGGAAACTAGCACGCACACACATGCAATGCTAAATACATGACTCTTTGCAGCCCTGTGGACTGTAGCCGCCAGGTTCCTCCATCCATGGGATTCTCCAGGCAAGAATACTGGAGTGGGTTGCCATTTCCTTCTCCAGGGGATCTTCTCTACTCAGGGATTGAACCCAAGTCTCCCATATTGCAGGCAGATGCTTTAACCTCTGAGCCACCAGGGAAGCCCCACATGAAATAATGATGGATGTATTAGCTCAATGTGGGAAATACCTTCACAAGGTATTGTGTATGTATATCAAATCTTCACATTATACAAGTTAAGTATCTCTTACTGTCTCTGAGCATCCGTTTCTTTCTCTATAAATGAAGATAATGATACCTCTCAAGGTTGCTTTGAATATTAGTTGAGATAATATTTACAAGGTGTTGAGAGCTGTAATTTGCTATTACAAACACCAAGTAAGTGACAGTGACAGGAATTAGAGGATATTTTATTTTAATTGGCTGAATCAACCAATTAATGATTGATTTAACTATTTAGGTATCTGAATAGTCTCCACAATGGACATGGAAAGAGTATGATGTCATCACTCATAACAATTATTTTAAAATCTAATTGTGTTACACAGTGCTAGACTCTTTAGAAAACAGAAGGAAACCATATTTCTGCCTTTAAGAATACTGACTGTCCATAAAGAAGTAAGCAAGTAGTTGAGAATTCAGCCAACACTACATGAAAGAAATGAGTGATACACTGCAAGGGGCTTTCTAAATATGCAATAGGAGCTTAGAGAAAGAAGAATGGTGAGTGCACAGCAAGGACTGGAAAAACTTCCTGACTTAGGACTTAGAGAGTAAATGAGATCTAAGTAGGTAGAATGGAAAATAAAGTTATTCTGAAATGAGGATGCAGAAAAGAAAGGTCAAGGACTTTGGAGTCAGAGCAGATTTGGTTGTGCCTTCCTTTGCCTCATCCATTTAATAGCTGCAATATCTCAGGAAGTAATTAAAGCCTGTTTCATTATAATGGCAGGTGGATAATAACACTGCATGGTATTATCAAATGGTGCTTGTACCATGGGGCAACCATTCGGAAAGATCGAGAACACAGACAAATACACCTGGGCCACATCATAAAATTGACTTATGATACTAGGTCAGTGCCTTATGAGTGCTTAATGGTGTAGAAACCAAGGATCCATGGTCCTTCCTCTGCCCCCATCTGGGTGAATCTCTGTCTCAAGAGATTTCAGTTAACAATGAACAGAGGTAGACCTTTGATGAGAAACTAGGGAGGCATCAAGGGACTCTGTGCTCTTTCATCTGCATCTTTATTCATTAGTTTTTCACATTTCTTGTGCCGTTACATTGGAAAACTCAGGAGAAAGCAATTTAAAGAATATCTGAGTCACCATTCTTAAGAATCTTTAAATTGGACTTTTTTGGTCTGGTCTAGATGATTTGTTATCATGTCAGTAAAAGGTAAGGGAGGGTTCTGTGTAGGGAAATGTGAGAAACTGACATCAAGATGAGAAATAACATGTGCACACACACATTCATACTGACACACACAGACATACACACATACACTTCTATACACACACATGCACGCACACACCACACATAAACACACCCACACTCATATACATACACACCCATACACACAGACACACCCACACTCACATATACACACTCATATACACACACACTCTCTTACACTCACACACACACACATACAACGAGTCTGAAAAGCAAAAGCCCTAAAACACAGAGAGTGGGGGGATTATTTTATATCTCCCACATTGTATGTTGGTATCTGGTCAGGAGAAAAACTGCCTGCCCGAGCTTGCTCCAAGAGGTGATGGAGCACCGCGGTGTTAGATAAGTGATTCATCATTGTTATCTGCCCCATACCACACAGACACAAAACACGGCACCAATTCACAGAGGAGCAAACCATATGGCAGCCAGGTAAAAGGCTGGAAGTGTTTGTACTAACAGCCCTAAAAGCAAGGTCTGGCCTTCCCGGTATCTGACATTCCCTCAGGCTCACCAAAGGGCTTCTTTCCTCTGACTTTTATTCAAGTTAGTATCGCTGGACATCTAGGTTTGGGGCCAACTCTTAAGGAAAGCAGCTGAGCCAGGGCGCAGCCTGGATCAGATCCTGTAAAATAAACACTAGCCTGCTTACCTGGCGAAGTGAGGGACTGCAACTGTCCTCACTTGTGTGGCTTCATTTTTTTAATAAAGCATTATACAATAAAATATATCTATAGAAATCAATAACAAAACTAACATACAAGCTGAACAAATTATTATATAGTGAAAGCCTTTATTACCATAGCTCAAGTAAGACAGAAATTTTCTCACCTCCCATGTGGACTCTTCCCAATTACAAGCCCCTCTCTTCTTCCAAAAGGACCCACCATCTCCATTTCCTAATAACCTCTCTGGTGTTTTCTTTTCTTTTTCTTTTTTTTTAAGTGACATCACCTAAGTGTGTGTCCCTAGACAGTATAGTTTAGTCTTGATCATTTAAAACAATGTGATTAATATAGATGTTAAATCTTTGTAGTCTCTTGGCTTTCCCTTTACCTCTCTTTTTTGTTGAAGGATCTAGGCACTTTGCCTTGTGTACTCAGCACACTGTACACTCTTGGTGCAGCTTAACTTGCTCTGGTAACTTCTGTATCTCCTGCAATTTGGTAGCTGGATCTGGAGGCTCCATCAGACCCAGGTTTGAGCTTCTCAGCAGGACAGAATATGATGTTGTTCCCTCATGTCAGGGAACCCAGTTCAACAACTTTTCTCTTTTTTGTGTGTCACATTAGATTTCGTTGTTCCTCAGTTCAGTTCAGTTCAGTGCAGTTGTGAGTCGTGTCCGACTCTGCGTGCTTAGATTCAATTCCTTGAGGATTGCACGTTGTTGATACTCTTGGTTTTTCATTTATTTTTCAGACTTAATGGGATTTTATAAAGAGACATCATTCCTTCATCTACCACTAGATTTCCTGGTTACAGAGTTCGTATAGGTAGAAACAAACACAATGCTGTAAAGCAATTACCCTTCAATTAAGACTAAATAAATTTTTTTTAAAAAGCCACACAAATAAAAGGCAAAATTAGTTATTGATTCATTTCTTATATTGACCAGTTCCTACTCTAATAAATAAGCTTACCATAACCTTCCAAAAATAAAAAGATTGTTTTTTACCATCATTATCAATTCATAGATATAAACATGTTTTTTATTTTAATACATTGTAATTATTATCTTTTGCTGAAGCTCAAACTATCCCATTTTGACCTGTAGGGGCCTCTTCAAGTAGCCTGTAGTTTTATCATGTTTACTTTTTATTATTTTCTATGTTTATATATATATAGATATTCTGATGCCTGACCCAGACCTGGAATCAGTCATTTATTCAATAAACAAGTTTCCATGAAAAATGAATTATATTGTAAGGCTATAATAATAATAAGGATGATCCTTAGGCAGTATCCACATGGGAGAGAAGAATAGAGTAACTTAGTTAATTCTTCTCTGTGATGTGTTGGGTTACAGATGGAAAAGTTCATTGTTATTTATGGTACAAGCTATTGGATATGACTGCAACCCATCTTGATTAATATAAAGTAAAAGAGATATAAGGTAAGGTTAATGTGAGTGGCTTCCCCTGTACAAATTTGTTACAGGGTAAATTTAATTTGTCATTAACTGCTACACATTGTTATAGATGAGCAGATATTGAGGACAGAAGGATGGCACTGGCCATTTGGGGCTTGCCATAGAATGTGTGTGTACCCCTAAAATCTGTATGTTGAAATCACAATTGGTAGTGTTTGAGGGGGGCATTTAGAAGGTAATTAAGTCATAAAGGTGGAGCTCCCATAATAGGATTAGTGTCTATTCACGACATGTGAAAACACAGAGAAAAGAAATACAGGCATTTGTGATCCAGAGTTTGGGTTCTCCATAAACACTGCATCTCCCTACACCTTGATCTTGGACTTTCCAGGTTCCAAAACTGATAAATACATTTCTGTTGTTCATAAGCCTCCCAACCTACCATTTATCACCACATTGAGGTGCATAAAAACTCTCCCACAGAATAAAAGTGGAAAACAACAACCAAGTGAACTCCGGGAGTTGGTGATGGACAGGGAGGCCTGGCGTGCTGCGATTCACGGGGTCGCATAGAGTCGGACACGACTGAGCGACTGAACGGAACGGAAAGACTTGAAATTGTCACCTGGAGAATTTTATAACTGATTGACTATTTAAGGTGGAAGTTTACATAGTGAGTCGCATCAGTTATTCAGGATTGTGACTATATGCAAGGTATAGAAGTTTACATTTGTTCATATTGTCCAAAATTGTTGAGTATTTATTAGAAGTAGGAAGTGCGTTCAGAAACATGAGTTAATTACAGTGAGCATGCCATGGTCTGCTGTTTGTCTAAGGCTACTGCTAAAATTGGTCCATGGATATATGTGCCTGTAGTATCACAATGAATTTATTTATATAGTAGATATAGATATTTGATTATTTATGTGTTACTTCCTAGAGTCTAATGGTTTAAAGGGATTGAGTCCATAGGTTTCTTGGCCCACTCAACCTTGATTGAGTAGATTAACTAAAGTAACTAGAGAAATACTGGGAGCTGTTTGCACATTTTTAGTTGACTTCTTATATCACAAATTCATTTAAATTTTGTTTTCTGCTAGTTTCTTTTAATCTTATTTACTTTAACTTTACTTTGATCTGACTTCAAACCACTGTTTTTGCCAGGCTCTGAACTCTGAGAAGCATTAGCTCTTTATCTACTTATATATCTCACAATACAAAATCCACTCAGGGATCATTTTAATTTTAATAATTACTGCCCAAGAGCCTGATGTCATCCTTAATAAGATGAAATAAATGAATTAATGTGTCTTTCAGATGTTTGGGATGGGCTTGCAGATGAAGAATCCCCAAATCCCAGTATTATACATCTCCAATGATAAACTCTCAAAAAACAGTAAGAGTGAAACCAACATAGAATGAGTGCTATACTGGGACATTTGAGAGGTAGTTCCAGGAAGAATCATGTATTTCTATAGATTATATGCACAGTATAGAAAGCCATAGAATAGTGAAGCTTGAGAATTGGAAAGGACCTTGAAAATAGAAGACCAATATAATTTCCCAATATTACACAGTGGTGTATTTCTCAATACTACACAAATAGTATACCCAAGTCAAGATAAATCCATGTTTCTAGATTTCTAATTTAAAAGAATTAGTGAAACCACTTCATATTCAAAAGCAGTGAATTTACTGAAGAGATAAACTCAGCCTGAAACATTCATAGTTGAGTGGATGATACACATCAGTTTAAACATGTCTTCACAATCATTATTATTATGGAATTATAGCAAGAAAGACAAAATGAGCTTCAGCTGCACTAATTATTTTATAAATTAGTTTAAAGTATTAGAATGATGAGAGCTGTTGAACTATGCAAGAGCACACTGATTTTTTATTTCTAGAGGTGCTGAAGTACAGTATTTGTCAGATTTCTTTACAGTGCCTTTCCATTTCAGAAATTATGTTTTCCTTTATTTTTTCTCTATGCATACTCTCTAGAGGTAAGCTCTCAACTATGATTTTTTTTTTAATTTCTAGTCTTTTTATTAGTTTAACAGAAGTAAAAGTCTTGAATTCCCACAAATTTTTTTGCAGTTTTTCTCTTTCTGAGTTTAATAGCATTTCATCAGTTTGGGGGCAAGGTGAATAAAACACTTGAAAATCATTCAGAGCAATTCTGAAGAAATACTTGAGTGAATTTTATACCCACAACAAAACTAGCAGCAATAAGTCAAAATTTATACTGGATCAAATGCTTTTAATTTCCTTGCAAATGTAATTATGTGTATACACAGATGGCAGGTAACCAGCATGTTATATAAAAGAAAGCACATGAATAATTGCTATACAGTAGTTTGAACAACAAAAGCAAGTTGTTTCACACATAAAATGATAGAATAAAAGATGTAGTGTGTTCTTTATGGAGTTGAAAAAGAGGGGATCTGATTGACATTTTAGTTTCAATTACACAAAATCATCATAAACAATAGAGAATTAATGGTGGAGAGCACATTGAAACAGATGCTTATAATTGCACAATGATGTGACCTGTCTCATTGAAGTTCTTTGGGAATAGATGAAACATTCAGATAAATGTTTAGCTAATGGAAAGCTGGCCAACAAGCACTGCTGAACACCTAAAACAAAAATACAGGTAAGCAAGCATTCAGGAAAGGCTGCCATGTTCTAATAGGAGCAGCCATTAAAGCCAGTAGTTAAAGCTACAGAACCATTTGGCATGTATTTTCTTAGGACACAGAAGGCCATATAACGTAATGAATAGTGCTTTCTACTTTCTAATAAATATATGAATTTTTCTACCACATGTTTTAATTAATACTCATCTTGGCTTATCATTAGAGATTTAAAATTTTATTAAAAATTTAATTTTGTCTATACTATGAAAAACAAAAAAAAAAAAGAGGAAATAAAAATGCATTTTAATTGCTGATTGTAGGCACAGATAAGGAAAGGAAAAGTTGAAAGTTAAAGATTTGTTTCCAAAATGAGACCTTTTTTCAGTAACATTTTTAAAGTCTGAGAATGCACACCCTATTTTGATGAACCAATACATTTTTAATCATTTAAAAATATTTCCAGATTTCCAAAAATGTGTATGAATTTGAATTATACTGAGGGAAAAAAGATTACATTGACCAAGGAACAAGTATGATGAATTTTTAGTTACTTTATACTTCATATTATTTGGTTTGTGCATCTAATTACTTGATGAATAAAGTGCTGACTATTGAGAACAGACATTTAGTGAAATAGTCAAATATTTCTACTTAAATCATTATGACTACATGATTAAAATGATTTCAGACTAAATCCAGAACCTCCTGATAAATATATATATGTATATAAAATATTTTTTAGTTTATCCACAATATATAAAAGAGGCTTTCATCCTCTAGAATCAGAATGGAGAATGAAAATCATGTGATATCACTTAAACAGTATCAAATGCCTCATAGCTTTGACAGTTTTCTGAATTAAATAAGTTATGCTCATGCATTGCTATACTTACTAGTACTCCTGGGAAAATCACTCTAAATAAACAGCTTGGCAAGGTTAGAAGATAGGACTATGTTATAGGATGTAAGGAAGCCACTCTGTAACATTTCAATTGGTAATTAATGACTACACTTCCTTATAGTATATATCATATGTACACAGGAGAATAAAATTAACTGTAAAATTTGAGTTGCTCAACACACATTCTCAACAGTTGAACAAAGTCATGCTCTGTCTTTTTGCTTCAGCTCTCATGCTGTAAATAAGTGGCCATTAAAGGTACATTTAACTCTACAGTTCTTGCATTTTTGTGCCCTTTTTTTGATAGGTTTGCTCTTTGAAATGGCCCCCAAACTGAGGGCTTGTCTGGTGCTCCTAGATAAGACTGTGATGTGTCAGGGAGAGAGCACAGGTGTCAGATAATCTTTCAGGCATGAGTTGTGGTGCTATTGGCCATGAGTTCAATGTTAATGAATCAACAGCTTATACTCAGTAAGATACTTTTAAAAAATAACACACACAAAACAAGGCCATGTATTGATTGATTAAAAAAATATGTGACCAGCGGTTCACAGGAAACTGACCCTGTGTTTCTACCCAGTGAAATGGTTCAGTGTTGGCTAATTTGGTGTTTGTTGTGACTTCATAGAATATAATGTCCACAGATAAAGAGAACTGACTGCATTTAACACAGCGGCTGTAATGGGAAAGCAGTGACAGGTGATAAATAAATGGGTGTGGCTGAATGAGTACAAGGAACTCCTAAGTGCTAATTACATAAGGCATTGTACTAGGCACAGTGAGTTTTATAGCATTTAAATACATATTTATTGTGCTCAGTCGCTCAGTCATGTCTGATCTGTTGTGGCCACATGGACTGTAGCCCGCCAGGATCCTCTGCCCAAGGCATTTTTCAGGCAAAAATATTGGAGTTGCCATGCCCTGTTCCATTTCTTCCCCAACCAAGGATTAAACCCATGTCTCTTGTGTCTCCTGCCATTCGCAGTGGATTCTTTACCACTAGCACCACCTAGGAGACCCACATTTTAATATTTGTGCATATATCTATAAATGCTATATAATAACAAACTATGTAGTTAGTTTTTTCTAGAACAAGATATTTAAGTAAAACTTTTATAGAATGGAACACGTAATTACCAGAGGAGTCTAGAGAAAGATGCCATAACTTTTGATTGAAAGAAACCAGGGTAGGTTCTCTTTTAAGTTAATACTGAAGCTTAAAGAAAGGATACAAATTGGACATGTAGAAACAAAAGTCAGCCATCTCATGGAATGTCAGCAAAAAATGAACAGACTGTAGATGGTCCCGTACTTGTGGTTCCACAAAATGATTTTTCAAATTCACTGTGGTATGACAGTGATATGTATTCAGTGGAAACTATACTTTGAATTGTGAATTTTGATCTTTTCCTGGGCTAACACTGTATGGTGTGATGTTCTCTCATGATCCTGGGCAGTGGAAATGGCAACTCACACTTATGAAGGTGAACAACTGATACACTTACAACCATCCCAAACTCACACAACTATTCTGTTTTTCCCTTTCAGTACAGTATTCAGTAAATTCCATGATTTGTTCAACACTGTATCATAAAATAGCTTTGTGTTAGATGATTCTGACTAACTGTGAAATAATCTAAATGTTCTGAGCCTATTTAAGATAGGCGACATGAAGCTGTGATGTTTGGTACGTTGGATATATTAAATGTATTTTTGATGTATGGTATTTTAACTAACTAACAGGTTTAACAAGAAGTAATCCCATCATAAGTTGAGAAAGATATGCAGTGGTCAAAAATCATTGTGTTTAATAAATAAATGTTTACAAGTTACCTGGGTACTCCTAGAAGCAAATATCAGGACAGAATTAAGTGGATAAGGGTTTTATTCAGTTCAGTTCAGTCACTCAGTCATGTCCGACTCTTTGTAACCCCATGAAACACAGCATGCTAGGCCTCTCTGTCCATCACAAACTCCCAGAGATTACCCAAACTCATGTCCATTGAGTCAGTGATGCCATCCAACCATCTCATCCTCTGTCGTCCCCTTCTCCTGTCCTCAGTCTTTCCCATCATCAGGGTCTTTTCTAATGAGTCAGCTCCTTGCATCAGCTGGCCAAAATAATGGAGTTTCAGCTTCAACATCAGTCCTTCCAATGAACACCCAGGACTGATCTCCTTTAAGGTGGACTGGTTGGGTCTCCTTACAGTCCAAGGGACTCTCAAGAGTCTTCTCCAAAATCACACTTCAAAAGCAGCAATTCTTTGGTGCTCAGCTTTCTTTATAGTCCAACTCTCACATCCATACATGACCACGGGAAAAACCATAGCCTTGACTAGATGGACCTTTGTTGGCAAATTAATGTCTCTGCTTTTTAATATCCTGTCTAGGTTGGTCATAACTTTTCTTCCAAGGAGTAAGCATCTTTTAATTTCATGGCTGCAGTCACCATCTGCAGTGATTTTGGAGCTTCCCCAAAATAAATCAGCCACTGTTTCCACTGTTTTCCCATCTATTTCCCATGAAATGATAGGACCAGATGCCATGATCTTCATTTTCTGAAGTTGAGTTTTAAGCCATCTTTTTCACTCTCCACTTTCACTTTCATCAAGAGGCTCTTTAGTTCTTCTTCATTTTGCCATAGGGTGGTATCATCTGCATATCTGAGGTTATTGATATTTCTCCCAACAATCTTGATTTCAGCTTGTGCTTCTTCTAGCCCCGTGTTTTTCATGATGTACTGTGCATATAAGTTAAATAAGCAGGGTGACAACATACAGCCTTGACATACTCCTTTTCCTATTTGGAATTAGTCTGTTGTTCCATGTCCATTTCTAACTGTTGCTTCCTAACCGCATACAGATGTCTCAAGAGGCAGGTCAGGTGGTCTGGTATTCCCATCTCTTTCAGAATTTTCCACAGTTTATTGTGACTCACAGGGTCAAAGGCTTTAGCATAGTCAATAAAGCAGAAATAGATGTTTTTTCTGAAACTCTCTTGCTTTTTTGATGATCTAGTGGATATTGGCAATTTGATCTCTGGTTCCTCTGCCTTTTCTAAAACAAGCTTGAACATCTGGAAGTTCACGTAATTTTGAAGCCTGGCTTGGAGAATTTTGAGCATTACTTTACTAGTGTGGGAGATGAGTGAAATTGTGTGGTTCTTTGGCATTTGGCATTTGAGCATTCTCTGGCTGCGCTTTGCTGGAGCAGCCATGAAGAGATACTGCATGACCAAGGTAAGAGAAAACCAAGTAAGATGGTAGGTGCTGAGAGAGGGCATCAGAGGGCAGACAGAATGAAACCACAATCACAGACAACTAGGCAATCTGATCACATGGACCACAGCCTTGTCTAACTCAGTGAAACTAAGCCATGCTGTGTGGGGCCACCCAAGACAGGCAGGTCATGTTGGAGAGGTTTGACAGAATGTGGTCCACTGGAGAAGGGAATGGCAAACCACTTCAGTATTCTGGCCGTGAGAACCCCATGAACAGTATGAAAAGGGTTTTATTAGGAACACCCAAATGAGGAAAAATATGGAACGGTCTAGAGAAGTCAGGGAGGGCAAATCTGATCCTGAGTGATGGAGAGAGGGGAGAAAGGTCACCAGTGTCAACCAATGGGCAATGTCAACCTCCGAAGTATTTTGTCTCTCCCAGGAGCAAGCTGCTGTGCTCAGTAATTGGCTGGGAGCTATCCATGAGGAGTTGACTTCAACACAAAGGATACTGGGTTCAAAACGGCAGCACTGGGTCCTCTGCTCAGTTACATTCTTGATGGGGAGTTCTCATGATCAACACAGATTGTGAGCTGAGTGATTTATTTTTAATCAGGCTTATAAAGTATGTTAAAACTTTCATCTAAAAATGTCAGTTATTAGTTGTCACCATTAGCTAGGTAAGATTTTAAAGAGTGAGCAGAGTTTGAATCCTAGATGCCACATATATAGTATATATAAGCAAGACAACTAATGCCTCTGAGTCATGTTTTCTTAACTGTAAAGTCATAAGTATCCAAATCTCCTATTTGTCATAAGGAATAAACAATAATGCATGTAAATAGTCCAACACTAATGTCCAGCCCCTACAGGGAGTAACAGTGGTAATACACTTATGATTTTAAATCTAAAAGAAAAGTATATTCTCAAAATTTTGAAAGATTATTCTCTTCTTTAGATAATCAAGTTTAGCTTATTTCTAGTAAAAGAGGTATTAATGAAATATTATGTCTTGTCCTCTGTCACTAAGGTGTGCCGAATGATTTGTAAAAGTAATTTAAAAGGCAAGCAGTTATAAAATCACTTGTCAAAGAAGTTCATTTTGTCTGCATAACTCATGAAAGTCAGTACAGGTTCTTTATGGAATTGTTCCACATGTGATATGAAAGCATTTTCATACTGTCAACAAAATAACCATTGCATGAGAAATTATTACTTAGCACACCTATCCATTAACTAAAGTGTACACCTACAAACCATTAGGAAATGAAGGAAATGTAACAAAGTCACACTGAATTGATTTTTAATCTGGTGAGATTCTTAAGTTATTATTCTTTACAATTACAGTTACTAAGTTGCACATTCCAATAATTTTTCACTGGTACACTCAAAGCATGCCATGAATAAAAATATTGACTGTATGCTTCTAATGTGTGCATCTGTGTGTGTGTGTGTGTGTGTGTGTGTATACACACAGAGTAAATATAAAGACACTTCAAAAAGAATAACATTCCTCAGATTTCCTTTGGGGATTACAAAATAATTTTATATAGTGAAAACAAAGTAATGACAAAAAATCTATTAATTGAATGTGGTCTGAAAAGCTTCTTTTAATACTCCACTTGAGTGAAATATAATAAAATTGTACATCCAGAATCAAAATCTTTCAGAGGTAGAGACACAGAGCCAATTCTAAGTTTTAACTAGCACATATTCTTACAAATACATGCAGATATCCCCTTTGCTAGCTACTAGTTATGAAGTTTCCTTGTCCTGAGAAATATCTTCTTCTAGATAAATGTATCCATCCTATATCATGTGAAAAGATTTGTGATAATTAACACAGAACCTTTAGGGATGGCTTCAGTTTCAAAGTGGCTTCCCTGGTGGCTCAGTGGTTAAAGTGTCTGCCTCCAATGAGGGTAGACCTGGGTTCGATCTCTGGGTCGGGAAGATCCCCTGGAGAAGGAAATGGCAACCCACTCCAGTATTCTTGCTTAGAGAATCTCATGGACTGAGGAGCCTGGTGGGCTGCAGTCCATGGGGTCACAAAGAGTCGGACACGACTGAATGACTTTACTTACTTACTTACTTCAGTTTCAGAGGACTGCCTGTATAGCAGAGGATGTAACCATAGTTCAAGTCAGAATTAAGTAGATGCCACAGCAGTTTAGACAGAGGAAGAGTGAGTGATGATATAGAATCTTCATCAACAAATATGTACTGAGAATCTCCTGTAAGTCAGGACTATTCTAAGAACTGAAATATAGTTGTAAGTAAAATAAGAAGTCTCTATCTTCCCGAAGTTTCTGTTCCTGCAGGAGACCACAAACAAGAAACAAATAACAGAATTACCTATACTATGAGGAGCTATCACTCAGATTGGACAGGAGCACAGTTGCTGGAGACAAACTGCAAGGCTTTGAATCTCTGCTCCCCCACTTTCTAACTCTGAGTCTAACACTGACTAACTCTCAGTTGCCTCAAGTTCCCCACATGCAAAATGAGGATAATAAAACTGTCTCCTAGTGTTGTTATGAGGATTAAATGAATCCATATAAGTAAGATTGTTTGGACAGTGGATGGAACATAAAGTCATAGAAATACCTGCTATTATTATTATTAATATCATTTATCATATGGATAGAAGAGCTATTGGGGAAATTCAGCACTTATAGGGGAGGGGGTGTTGGTATTTGATGAAGATGGTCAGGGAAGGCCTCTGACTACAGGACACAAGCAAGATTTAAAGATGATGATGCCGGAATGCTTGCTGACCTTTGGATAGAGAGT
This sequence comes from Aepyceros melampus, assembly GCA_006408695.1. Taxonomy (NCBI): domain Eukaryota; kingdom Metazoa; phylum Chordata; class Mammalia; order Artiodactyla; family Bovidae; genus Aepyceros; species Aepyceros melampus. Next base: position 18,468 of record SJXQ01008895.1, on the reverse strand, counting down.
GTCCAGGGGGAGGAACAACAAGTACAAAGGCCTGCAGGCCACTTTAGGAGCTTGGCTTTTATTGGCATTGATGTGGGAACAGTAGAGAAGTTTTGGCAGAATATGACATGAGATAATGTATTGTAAACAGATCACATTGACCGCTCTACAGAAAATAGGAAAGAGGCAGGCATATCGGAAGCTATTGGAATAATATGGAAGAGAAGGTGGTGGATTGGACCAGGGTGGTACCAGCGATGATACAAAAAAGAACAAAAAATTGAAGACTGTCTATTTCATAGATAGATCTGATGGGACTTTTTGACAGACAGGGTCTGGGTTATAAAAGACAGGCCACATTGTCTCCCAGGTTTTTAATCTTGAGAAATTACAAGCATAGCTTCCATTTATCAAAAAAGGAAGATCAGTGGATGGAAAATATGTAAATTGTAAGCAAGGACACACCTCACACAGATTAGAAAAACATGAATCAAAAAATGGGAAGTAGAAGGTATACTATCTATGTACAGCCTTATTCATGGAAATCTTGCAGTTAAGCCAAGGATATTGTTTTGGAGATTAGGAGTTATTAAAATCATCTCTCTTTCCTCCCTCCCTCTCCTTCCTTTCCCTGAATAGGAGACGATCTTTAAATTTTTCTCAGTACTTTGTACTTAGATACTTTGAACTCATTGCAAAATCGAGTATGATTTTTCATCTGAAGTAAAATTTGTCACGTGAACAAAACAGAAGCTATTATAAAAGGATAGGATGTTTAAGAACCCACTTGGATTTTCTTCTTTGTTCTCCTCTACCCAGAGTGCATGAAACACTGTGAAGGGCCCCATCTCTCTCTTCTTGTATCTTTCCACTCATCTAACACCTACTTCATGTGATCTTTTAGAGTGTCACAGAGAGGACCTTAAAATGTGTAAAGTATATTGACTCCAATCTTCATAAACAGTGTGCTTAGAGGTAAGTTATTCTTGAGCTTCTGTTTTTTTTTTTTTTCATTCAGTGTTTCACTAACATAATTTCAAAACATCTCAGTATGATTTCTTTTCATGTTAGTATATAAAGTTAATTTTCCTTGTGATTTTCTCATTAGAAACATTTCTAAAAGTTAACACTGAAAGTCACAAAAGCATAATTTAAAAATGAAAAATCATCCTTTGAAAAGTCAAAAATAACTTATCATCAAGGTAGAAAAGAAATTATATAATTTGCTACAGTTTTTAGAAAAATGTGTATTTTTGCTGGTTAAATTTTTAGAGGAAAGAAGCAACCTTAGAAACAAAGGCAAAATACTTTGTAAAAATATATTAGTTAAAAAGTAATCTAAAAAGCAAATATTGCCACTAGATAAATAGTACCATTTTACAAGTTAATAAAAATGTGGAGTAAAAGAAATCCTGAGTCATACAGTCCATTATTTTTGTGAAAGAAATTTAGATTTCTAATAGCTTTTAGAAATTTGAATTTACAATGATCATATTGCTATATATTTTAGTTTATATGGGTTTTTCCCTCTATCATCCTCTCTTTATACCACTTTTTCATTCCTCAGATAGAATGCTTTATCTTTGACTTAAACACTTGACATAAATAAGTGAAATGGTTATATGATAAATATATCTGAGTATCAACAAATAATTTTTTTTTAATTAAGGGTTAAATTGATTAGTAAAACATAGGGCCAGAGTACATGTAAGGATGTTGCACATCAGCTATAATTGATATAAATTTAGTTACCAAAAAATTGCTTCCAGTTGGGACACAGTCTCAATATCAAATCAGACAGTTACCATGGAACACGAAGCTCTCCAATTAGCAGGAATCAGAGCAGATGTTTACTACTCTGCAGTCTGGAAATGGAGCCATTCCTAAGATAATAGAGAGCTGCTTTGGGGATGTTAGATAGGAGAAACACAATTTAGAAAAGTCTTAAATACAATGGATAATGACTGTCACAGTTCAGTCCTGGAGAAAGGCATGGCGATGCACTCCAGTATTCTTGCCTGTAGAATTTCATGGACAGAGGCCCTTGGCAAGGTTACAGTCCATGGGATCACAGAGTTGGATGTGACTGAAGAGAGGAGCACATGCATCACAGATTCAGCTACTTGTAAGTAATGGCAAGGGATTAGAACATGTAACATTCTGATTTATGTGTTGCCTAGTGAACTGCATTCAAATAACTAAAATTGCAATGTAAAATTTTATGGAATAACATCATTAAATATATTGACAGTGATACATACAAATTAGAAATAGGAATACTGAACAATGATAGCACCAAGAGGTCACTCTATACACTTTGCAGAGATAAAAAGAAACATCTTATACTTCAGTGACTCGAATGACTCTCTCTCTCTCTCTCTCTCTCTCTCTCTATATATATATATATATATATAGTGTGTGTGTGTGTGTGTGTGTGTGTGTGTGTTTGTTGCTCAGTCATGTCTGACTCTTTGCAACTCCATGGACTATAGTTCGCCAGGCTCCTCTGTTTATGAAATTCTCCAGGCAAGAATATGGAGTGGGTTGCCATTCCCCTCTCCATGGGGTCTTCCCAACCCATGGATCAAACCCATGTCTCCTACATTGCAGGCAGATTCTTTACTGTCTGAGCCACCAGGGAAGTGTATATATATATATATATATATATATACACACTTATTATTATATATATATAATCCTATATATATATCAAGCTATATATATATATCATCCTATCCCTGGAGAAAAGATGAGAAATGGAAAAACAACTTAGCAGGGAATTTCTTGTTTACCCTCTGCATCTATTTCCTTGGGGTTCTCCAGGCAGCAACATTTTGGCCATACTTTGCATTTTCAGGCCAATACTTTGGCCATCTGATTCAAAGAGCTGACTAAATGTAAAAGATTCTGAATCTGGGAAAGATTGATGGCAAAAGGAGAAGGGAGTGGCAGAGGATGAGTGGTTAGATAGCATCACTGATTCAATGAACATGAATTAATCAAACTCTGGGAGATAGTGGAGTAAAGAGGAGCTTGGCATGCTGCAACCCATGGGATCTCAGAGTCAAACACAGACACTGAAGAATAACAACAACAAATACATCTCCTTAAACTTATTGTCAGAGCTGGGGTATAATGGAGCTTATTTGCTTACAAAAAAGAAAGAAAAATGGGTAAAAAACATCAAATCTATTAGAGACTCTCTTGGCACAGTGGAGTAGAGTAGGTGTGGTAAGTTTTAATTGGCAGGTCATAGGATTGGGCCACTATGTGACCCAGGACAGAAACCCCCGTTTTATCTCCAGTGGCCCTGTAAGTAGTGTAATAAACGTGGAGATTTCCACCTGTCCTCTTGTAGGCGGAGGTAAAGCATCGTAGAACTAAGAGTCAGCCTGCCGTCCAGGAATGTGCATTGGTGAGAGGCAAGTACCAGGGAGCAGAGCAGCAGGATGGGCATCCCCAAGGGATGCATGGCTGATTTTCCAGGGGTGAGAATCTCAGCAAAATTTCACTGGGGATCCTGGTCATCAGAGGATTGCTGAACTTCCCTGAGAGCAACCAATGGACATTCCCTGTGCTGAGAGAATAGTTTGTGAATTTCTTGGGCAGAGGAAGCAGCAAGGATAGGCATCTGCCATTGCAAAAGAGGTAGGGAGATGCCGGCAGGAGTTAGCAAAGAGGGTATCAGAAAGCTAAATACTTGAGGATGAAGGAGAGTGTTTTGAGAAGAAATGCTGAAGGAGAGAGTAGCTACAAAACCAAGAGGTACAAAAATAGGACTAAATAAACAAGAAACTGGGGATGGCCAGAGGTGGAGGAGGAGAGAGAGACGGTTTCAACAGAAAGACTTAAGTGACCTTGAAGGAACAGGATCTCTCCAACCTCCAAGCTCATCAGTAAGAATGGGGCTCCAGTGCCAGCTGCAATCAGTTTTAGAAAGCAAAGAAAGTAGCTTTTTTTTTTTTTGGAGGGGGGCACATTTGAGTTGTGATGTGTAGAATTTTGACAAACCACTCCTGTAGCAAGTTATCTTCTGGAAAATTGAAGCCAATTGAAAAATAAATTCTGACATAATCTTATCTTTCATAAGACTAACAGTTGCCAGTAGCCCTACTTACTCAGTTCAAGGATAGTTTAGTGTTTTATTCAGAAGAAGCTTCTTCAGCCTTTGCTCCTTAACTACATTCTGTGTCAACAGCTGTCATTTCAGTTTTTGGCAGCAGAGCTATTATAGAAAATTGACCTTCAATGAGTCATATTACCTCATCCAGGTAGATTATGAGACTTTAAACAAGTGATGCTACATCTCAGAGTGAAAACTTACATCCAAAAGGAACATAACATTTCTTCCATCATAAGAAAGAGCATTGGATTTTTCCTATAGAGTTACTTCTCATTCTGTTAGTTAAATCACTATTTTTTTTCTGGTAGACACTGGGCTACTTATGTTATACTATATGTTAAACGTGCTTTCAGACTCTTCCAAAGATCTGAAATCATTAAAGTTAGCATACTTACAAATTTTAATTTACCATGTTTTTCCTTGCTCAGAATTTATTCAAAAATTTGCCATTTTTTTTCTCTGAATTTGTCAGTTAAAGGAGATACCAAAATTAGGGAGGGGAAGAATTTCTAAAATGAACTCAAATAGTAATATAAAATAATGATTTTTTTTTCAAGATATGATTCATCTACTGGACAGAGAAAGTATACATCATGATCTTCAAATTGCCTTAAATAGGATCCTAGGACCTTAGTTCTACTATTTTCACAGTAATAAAAAAAGAAATCTATGAATTATATTTATAGTCTCAGCTCAATATAAGGCAAGTGAGACAGGTAAATTCTTCTTATTTCAATAAATTAGCAGCATTGTTAGAATGTTCTGTAATCATTATGCTAGAATCACCTTTTCTGTTAGTTGACCTCAAAACATTCAGCTGGAGGATGCATTGTCTGTGTATCAGCAGAAGCACCAAATAAGAGGTCAATAGCTGTGGGGTAAGGCCAGCTCTTTGCACATAGATGAAATGAAAATGGGGAAGAGAACAATTGCCTAATCTTTCAAAACCATTAATAAAATGTGAAAGCAAGTTCATCCTCTCCAGTACTATGTAAACACTGTGAAAACAAACTGATCCAGTTAATTTTGTCAGTGCTAGCATGCCCTAACAAAATTACTTCAAATTATGCTATGCTTGTCTGTGCATGTGTCTATTGGCAGAATTCTCTAAGGTTATTGCTTTTGGTTATTGTATCCTGAGGCTTCTTTCTATCTGACATATTATAAGGGAGGTTTTCTTCCACCATGCCAGCCACTATGCTAGGTCTTCAGTTAGTTGAAGCCAGGAGGCTTTTTATTAAAAGCAAGTAAACAGTAGCTTACTTGAATTTAGGCATAAATAGTATATATTTGGAGTGAAAAATTATGAACAACTTTAAATTAGGTGTCATGTATCAATGGATTATTTTTGCGTGGACAACACAGCCTTTGTAAACATCCTTACAACTTCCAGTTAGCCTAAGAGAAAACAGCATTCCCTTGGTGGCTCTCTCTAGGGGCAGCTGTCCCAAGCTATTCCTACTGCCTCCCCTATGCTGCCTAGCTGAGGTACACCCAGGCAGTCAAGGACACATAGGCTGGAGAAGGGTTACATGTCCCTTACTCTTCTGCCAACAGTGTGAACCATATTCTGACTAAGTCAGTGAAAAACTGGACCCTTTATCCAGTTTTTCAGCATGATTTTCTCTGCAGCCTCCTGCTTGACCATTTTCTTCTACAGCTGGTACATAATGATGTTACTGCTGTTGCTGTTTAGTCTCAAAATTGTGTCCATCTCTTTTGTGACCCCATGGACTATAGTTTGCCAGGCTTCTCTGTCCATGAGATTTCCCCAGGCAAGAATACTAGACTGGGTTGCCATTTCCTTCTCCAAGGGATCTCCCCAGTACAGGGATTGAACCTGCATTGAATTAGCAGGCAGATTCTTTAGCACGAAACCACGAGGGAAGCCCAGATAATGATGTACCATGTATATTACATTCTCTCTATGAAAAAAGTAACCATTTAGAAGATAAAAATGTGTTTAGTTCCATTTTTATAATTTAAAAATTAAATTTTATTTAGACTAACTAAATGTACATGTATACCTGTGTGTGTGTATGTACAGCAGGCACATTTTACAGAACATGGATATCAGAGATACTTCCGCTCAAAGATACCTTCAGTTACTTACTAGCTGTGGAAGAGTAGCAGTTCTTCTGGGCTTCAGTTCTTTAATCTATTAAATAGAGTTGTTCAGTGTGATTATTTTGGAAAGCTGTATCAAGTAGTACAATAATGATTATTAATATGTATTGAGCCCTTAGTGGGCTAAAATATTGGGCTATGTGAATTCAAAACTGTCTCATTTTATCTCAGAATAAAATCTATATTTAATATGAAAAAAAAAGAACAACTTTTAAGAACTTGGAGACTCAACTTTGTGCAAGTAAGACCAAATTTTGATCTACTGAACACACAAAAGTAAAATCAGTGGCCATAGAATATTTTAGAATTTCGAATATGTGCCACTGGATATTATCTTGCACATGCTGTTCAATAACATATTTCAAGTCAGCCAATATTTTTGACACTTATCTGTCATGAAGTCTGTGACTATACAACAAGATTTGCAAAAGTAGAGCATAGAAAATTGAAAAAAGAAATTCATTTTTATGGTTCAATATTATGAAACCTTGACCAAAATATCTCAAGAAAGTAAGGAGAGATTTTCAGTTTTGGAGTTTCTTTTTTCAACCATGAATCCTGTACAGCGTACTTGATTAAGGAGATAAGGCTACATCTGAAAGGCAGAGAGTCTAGTTAAATAAGAAGTAGGTTTCCAGTGTCACTATATCCATTGTAAATAATACTTTTTAATAATAGATTCTTCTATGGGCCAGAACATTAAGGCTTTATCTTTCAAAATAACTATTCTGTCTTCATCACATTTACCAACTACTTTAAACTGAATTTCTAATAATTAACTAACCTCTATTGGGAAAATTAAAAGCATATATTTAGCATGATGATATATTAAAAGATTTTTAGTACCTATAAAGTACATCAAATGTATTTTCTCTAACAGTCAATTCTAAAATTGGAAAAGTTCGTGTTCTCAATATAAACTTGGTATCTGATCACTTATCAGAATACATTTATTAAGTGGATTTAAAGGAGAATTGGGGAAAATAAAGAGTGATTCAGAAAAGCTTAAAATTTTTCTTTAAAAAATGGATGTAGTCATTCCCTGTTGTACAGAACATTAAGTAATAAGAATTCAAATGTCCTTATAATGAAAGAACACCCTCATTTTTTGGCTGTTTTCAATGTTTGAATATCAATAATTCCCACTCCTCCCCCCAAATCTAAAAAATGTAATTTTAAATTTGATCATTTCTTAGAGAAGAATTGCAGACTTTAGCCAGCTTTGTTTTCCTTAAGGGACTTTATAATCTTTAGCTGTTAGATTTAAACATCAAAACACAATGAGTTCAATGTGCCAAACAAGGAAGGCCAGCATGATGGCAATTCTACACTCCAGAGAAACAGTGTGTTCACCTAGTGATTGTATAATGAGTTTGCATTTTACATAAATCAATTATGTTCAGTTAAAGACTCTAGGGTTCCATTGGGAGCTCCCTGCAAGAAGGATCCTCAGTTCAGTTCAGTCGCGCAATCGTGTCCGACTCTTTGCGACCCCATGAATCGCAGTACGCCAGGCCTCCCTGTCCATCACCAACTCCCGGAGTTCACTCAGACTCACGTCCATCGAGTCTGTGATGCCATCCAGCCATCTCATCCTCAGTCGTCCCTTTCTCCTCCTGCCCCCAATCCCTCCCAGCATCAGGGTCTTTTCCAATGAGTCAACTCTTCGCATAAGGTGCCCAAAGTACTGGAGCTTCAGTTTTAGCATCATTCCTTCCAAAGAAATCCCAGGGTTGATCTCCTTCAGAATGGACTGGTTGGATCTCCTTGCAGTCCAAGGGACTCTCAAGAGTCTTCTCCAACACCACAGTTCAAAAACATCAATTCTTCTGCGCTCAGCCTTCTTCACAGTCCAACTCTCACATCCATACATGACCACAGGAAAAACCATAGCCTTGACTAGACGGACCTTAGTCGGCAAAGTAATGTCTCTGCTTTTGAATATACTATCTAGGTTGGTCATAACTTTTCTTCCAAGGAGTAAGCGCCTTTTAATTTCATGGCTGCAGTCACCATCTGCAGTGATTTTGGAGCCCAAAAAAACAAAGTCTGACACTGTTTCTACTGTTTCCCCATCTATTTCCCATGAAGTGATGGGGCCAGATGCCATGATCTTCGTTTTCTGAATGTTGAGCTTTAAGCCAACTTTTCCACTCTCCTCTTTCACTTTCATCTGTTTCTACTGTTTCCCCATCTAATTCCCATGAAGTGATGGGGCCAGATGCCATGATCTTCGTTTTCTGAATGTTGAGTTTAGATGCCAAAATACATGGGAATACAAAACTACCAGTAATACTAGATGCCAAAATACATGGGAATACATCAAAGTTTTGAGGGAATATTAATTTGAAATCTAGTATTCTATTCATATTTAGTTAAACAAGTGGAATCAAAATCAAAGTTTTTATCTAGGCAAAAAAGTTTTCTAAAATATACATATTATGAGTGAGTGAAGTCGCTCAGTCGTGTCCGACTCTTTGCGACCCCATGTACTATATAGCCTACCAGGCTTCTTCCTCCATGGGATTCTCCAGACAAGAGTACTGGAGTGGGTTGCCATTTCCTTCTCCAGGGGATCTTCCTGACCCAGGGATCGAACATGGGTCTCCTGCATTCCAGGCAGACGCTTTAACCTCTGAGCCACCAGGGTTTCAGTCGTGTCCGACTCTTTGCGACCCCATGTACTATATAGCCTACCAGGCTTCTTCCTCCATGGGATTCTCCAGACAAGAGTACTGGAGTGGGTTGCCATTTCCTTCTCCAGGGGATCTTCCTGACCCAGGGATCGAACATGGGTCTCCTGCATTCCAGGCAGACGCTTTAACCTCTGAGCCACCAGGGTATGTATATATATACATATCAGTTCAGTCGCTCAGTCATGTTTGGCTCTTTGACACCCAATGGAGTGCAGCATGCTGAGCTTCCCTGTCCATCACCAAGTCCCAGAGCTTGCTCAAATTCATATCTATCACTTACGTTGGTGATGCGAAACAATTATCTCATCCTCTGTCATACCTTTCTCCTCCTGCTTTCAATCTTTCCCAACATCAGGGTCTTTTCCAATGAGTCAGTTCTTTGCATCAGGTGTTCAAAGTATTGGAGCTTCAGCATCAGTTATTTCAATGAATGTTGGGGATTGATTTCCTTTAGGATTGACTGATTTGGTCTCCTTACAGTCCAAGGGATGCTTAAGAGACTTGTCCAACACCACAGTTCAAAAGCATCAGTTATTCAGCATTCAGTTTTCTTTATGGTCCAACTCTCACATCCATACATGACTACTGGGGAAAAAAAAAAAAAAAAACATAGCTTTGACTAGATGGACCATTGTCAGTAAATAAATGTCTCTGCTTTTTAATATGCTGGGTAGGTTGGTCATAACTTTTCTTCCAAGGAGCAAGTGTCTTTTAATTCCATGGCTGCAGTCACTATCTGTAGTGATTTTGGAGCCAAGAAAATAAGTCTGTCACTGTTTCCATTGTTTCCCCATCTATTTGCCATGAGGTGATGGGGCCAGATGCCACGATTTTTGTTTTTTTGAATGTTGAATTTTAAGCCAGTTTTTTGACTCTCCTCTTTCACTTTCATCAAGAGACTCTTTAGTTTCTCTTTGCTTTCTGCCATAAGGGTTTCATCTGCATATCTGAGGTTATTGATATTTCTCCCGGCAATCTTGTTCCAACTTGTGTTTCATCCAGTCCAGCATTTCTCATGATGTATTCTTTATATAAGTTAAATAAACAGGGTGACAATATACAGCCTTGATGTATTCCTTTCCTGATTTGGAACCAGTCCATTTTTCCATGCCCAGTGCTAACTGTTGCTTCTTGACCTGCATACAGATTTCTCAGGAGGTAGATAAGGGGATCTGGTGTTTCCATCTCTTGAAGAATTTTCCACAGTTTATTTGTGATCCACACAGTCAAAGGCTTTTGTGTAGTCAATGAGGAAGAAGTAGGTGTTTTTCTGGATTTGTCTTGCTTTTTCTATGATCCAGCGGATGTTACCAATTTGATCTCTGATTCTTCTGCCTTTTCTGAATCCAACTTAAACATCTGGAAGTTTTCAGTTCTTGTACTGTTGAAGTCTCGTTTGGATAATTTTGAGCATTATGTTGCTAGCATGTGAGATGAGTGCAATTGTGTGGTAATTTAAACATTCTTTGGTATTGCCCTTCTTTGGGATTTGAATGAAAACTGACATTTTCCAGTACTGTGACCTTGCTGAGTTTTCCAAATTTGCTGGCATATTGAGTGCAGCAGNGTTCTGTGTATTCTTGCCACCTCTTCTTAATATCTTCTGCTTCTGTTAGGTCCAGACCATTTCTGTCCTTTATCGAGCCCATCTTTGCATGAAATGTTCCCTTGGTATCTCTAATTTTCTTGAAGAGATCTCTAGTCTTTCCCATTCTGTTGTTTTCCTCTATTTCTTTGCACTGATTGCTGAGGAAGGCTTTCCTATCTCTTCTTGCTATTCCTTGGAACTCTGCATTCAGATGCTTATAGCTTTCCTTTTCTCCTTTGCTTTTCACTTCTCTTCATTTCACAGCTATTTGTAAGGCCTCCCCAGACAGCCGTTTTGCTTTTTTGCATTTCTTTTCCATGGGGATGGTCTTGATCCCTGTCTTTTGTACAATGTCACAAACCTTAGTCCATAGTTCATCAGACATTCTATTTATCAGATCTAGGCCCTTAAATCTATTTCTCACTTCCACTGTATAATCATAAGGGATTTGATTTAGGTCATACCTGAATTGTCTAGAATTTAAAGAAAACTTTAAATTCTATGTATTCTTTACTATAGCCATGAAATTAAAAGACAGTTGTTCCTTGTGAAAAAAGGTATTACCCATCAGATAGCATATTAAAAACCAGAGGCATCACATTGCTGACCAAGATCCATATAGTCAAAGCTATAGTTTTCCAATAGTCATGTACAGATGTGAGAGTTGGCTCATAAAGATGGCTGAATGTTGAAGAATAAACACTTTTAAATTGTGCTGGAATGACGCTGAAGCTCCAATACTTTGGCCACCTGATGCAAAGAGCCAACTCATAGGAAAAGACCCTGATTCTGGGAAAGATTGAGGGCAGGAGGAGAAGGGGACAATGGAGGATGAGATGGCTGGATGGCATCACCGACTATCTGAGCAAACTCTGGGAGGTAGTGAAGGACAGGAAAGTCTGGAGTCCTGCAGTGCATGAGGTCACAAAGAGTCGGACATGACTTAGACTGAAGAGCAGCAACATTCTTTGCTGAGTATAGGTAATCATGTCATTATCTACAGATAAAGCTTGGAAGGACACATATTCATGTAAGACCCTAATAAAATGAATATCTTTTAGAGTTGTAATTTAATATATTTTAATTACCTATGTTCAGTAACCCTAATACTACATTTTAGAGAAAATACAATCTTGACTCAATTATTTTAAGTGAATGCAAGACTATGCTTTTAAGCATATTTATATTCATTTATTTTCTAATTCCTCTTACCTGTTGATGAGTTTTATTTCAAGGAAAAGAGAAAAATAAAATATATTTATTAAAAGATTCATTGAGCAAATAGATGTTCCTGACTTTTATTGAAATAATCAATGTTCACTTTAATAGTTACAATAGAGAACAATTAGCATATGTATGTAACAGCATATTGCATAAATACACATTAATTTCCTTGCTTTGTCAGCTGAGATGGCCTGGAAATTGTGAGATTCCAGTAATAAAGAGCACCTAGTGCCTGGATCTTAGATTGTTAATACTATTCTCCAATAAAAGGAACCTCAGAGAAATGGCTGATTTTAGGGCTAGGGAATGTACCAAATGAGTCGGGGTATCCCATAAGCAGTGCCAAAAAGTCAGAAAGTATTTTAAAACAGACAGACATAAACTTCAAAGTTGGATATATCCCTGTGACACAGATGCCAACCATTAATCTCCCAATTTCCAAAGCTGGGAAAATTAGCACAGGAACCTAAAATGAGTAGTACTGGGTTATAATCTAAACCACAAAATAAATAGTCATGGGTTCACATTGATATAACAAATATTTTAATAAGCAAACAAGTAACAGACAAGTATTTCATGTAGGAAAATTTCAGATAATATGTGTACATATTCCTTACTCTTTATGGGCTGTGCATAGCGACTTCCTTCCAAAGGGTACAGATGAAAAGAAACAAGCAAACGTAGATTTATAGTGGATATATTTGACAGATACTACCTCAGCTAAGGTGATTACTGTCAACATAAACAATCAACATAAGTCACATTGATAGTATGTACCTTTGATGCTGTGTGATGAGAATGGCATTTACCTCTATGATTTTCTTGTCCAGTCTGGTCATGAGAAAAACATCAGACTAATTTCCATTGAGGAATATTCTAGAGACTGCTTGACCACTACTTCAAAAAATGTCACAGTTTTCAAAAATAAGACAGTTCGGACAAAGTGTCACAACAGGAAGGTAAAGCAATGGTATAACTAAATGTCAGGTGGTATCCTGTATGGAAACAGAAAAAATTCATTAGATTAAAAATATGAAAATTTGAATGGACCTTAGGTGATTAGGAAAAAATACCAATACTAGTCCTTTAATTGTAATAAGTGTATCACACTAAAATAAGATAACAGTAATGGCAGAAATTGGGTGTGGAATATATAAGAACTCTATTTCACTTTTGCAATTTTTATGTAAATCTTAAATTGTATTAAAGCAAAAGTTTAAAGAACAGTACATGATACATATCTTTTATAAACAATGATGAGATTAAGGAAAGTAAAATGCTTGGCCCTTTTCTGTAGGAATATTTCTAAGTACTGATTCAACCAGGGACCTGGCTTAAGTTTAGATTCTTTTCTTTGCTGTTCAGACACGTTTGTGCTTCTTCCCTGCTAAATCCATAATTCTTTGCATAACATCTATTAAAAACCTATAACCTCACTAATGATATGTAGTTAGATTTCCTATCTCTTCTTGTCCACTTTACTACTATAAGGAGTTAATGAAATCCACACATCTTATGTCTGCAGGCTTTAGCATAGTGCCTAAGCTATGAGAAAACTGAAACATGTTCAAGGCCTACAAACATATATAAATAAATGAACAAACATATACACCATGTCTTAAATTCAAATATACTAATGGAAATCAAAGATATTTGGTCATTCAGCAAAATGTATTAAATTGCTATTTTGTTCAAACTCTCAGTCACGTCTGACTCTTTGCGACCCCATGGACTGCAGCACTCCAGGCCTCCCTGTACTTCACCATCTCCCGGAACCCGATCAAACTCATCTACATTGGATTGGTGATGCCATCCAACCATTTCATTTCAGTCATCCCCTTCTCCTCCTGCCTTCCATCTTTTCCAGCATTGAGGTCTTTTCTGATGAGTCACCTCTTTGCATCAGGTGGCCAAAGTATTGGAGCTTCAGCATCAGTCCTTCCAATAAATATTCAGAATTGATTTCTTTAGAATTGACCAGTTTGACATACCTGCGGTCCAAGGGACTCTCCAGAGTCTTCTCCAACACCACAGTTCAAAAGCATCGGTTCTTCAGTGCTCAGCCTTCCTTATGGTCCTACTCTCACATCCATACATGACTACTGGAAAAATCATAGCTTTGACTCTATGGACCTTTGTTGGCAAAGTAATGTCTCTGCTTTTTAATATGCTGTCTAGGTTTGATATTACTTTTCTTCCAAGGAGCAAGCATCTTCCATGGCTGCATTCACCATCTGCAGTGATTTTGGAGCCCAAGAAAATGAAGTCTGTCATTGTTTCCAATGTTTTCCCATGTATTTGCCTTGAAGTGATGGGACCGGATGCCATGAGCTTAGTTTTCTGAATGTTGAATTTTAAGCCAACTTTTCACTTTCCTCTTTCACTTTCGTCAACAGACTCTTTAGTCCCTCTTCACTTTCTGCCATAAGGGTTGTGTCATCTGCATGTCTGAGGTTATTGATATTTCTTTCTTGCAGCAACCTTAATTCCAAGTTGAGCTCATCCTGCACAGCATTTTGCATGATGTACTCTGCATGTAAGTTAAATAAGCAGGGTGATAATATAGTCTTGATGTACTCATTTCCCAATTTTGAACCAGTCTGTTTTTCCATGTCCAGTTCTAACAGTTGCTTCTTGACCTGCATACAGGATCTGCAGGAGCTAGGTGAGGTGGTCTGGTATTATCCTGTTTTCAAGGATTTTCCCACAGTTTGTTGTGATGTGCACAGTCAAAGGCTTTAATGTAGTCAATGAAACAGAAGTAGATATTTTTCTGGAATTATCTTGCTTTTTCTATAATCCAACAGATGTTGACAATTTGATCTGTGGTTCCTCTGCCTTTTCTAAACCAGCTTGGCCATCTGGAAATTCTTGATTCACATACTGTTGAAATCTAGCTTGAAGCATTTTAAGCATTACTTTGCTAGTGTGTAAAAAAAGTGCAATTGTGCAGTAGTTTGAATATTCTTTGAGACTGCCTCCCTTTGAGATTGGAATGAAAACTGACCTTTTCCAATCCTTTGGCTACTGCTGAGTTTTCCAAATTTGTTGGCATATTGAGTCCAAATTCCAAATTTCTATAGTGAGTCAGATTACATGGCTTCAAAGTATTAATAATCTTTAGCAGTAGAAGTATCTCTGTGATCTCTAATTTATGAATGTTTTTTAATTGTCCCTTAGTGGCTTGGATGACAAACAATCAGCCTTCAAATGCAGGAGACCCAGCTTCAGGCCCTGGGTTTGGAAGATCCCCAAGAGAAGGAAATTGCAACCCACTGCAGTATTCTTGCCTGGGAAATCGCATGGACAGAGAAGCCTGGGGGACTACAGTTCATGGGGTCTCAGAGTTGGACATGACTGAGAGCCTAACACATTTTTCATCATTCATGGGTCAGACTCAATGCTAACCTTAGTTGCTATGCATAATTACAAAGTTACTAAGAATGACATTGATGTATGTAAGATATTTTATTTTGGCAGAGCATCCTTTTATAATATGGTCACAAATGCCCTTTTAACTTCATCTGCAATTACTCCAATAAGCCCTGTAAAACTGATTTTTCCTTGAAATTGCATTTTACCTCATAGAATACACATATGCTATTGCCTGTTCCAGGAATACTCTTTCCATTTTCCCAGTCTGGATACTTCCTATTCACATTACAAGACTAATGTTGCATTGGTGTATGTGAAAAACTATATGAGCTCTGACATAAACATATGGTAGTTCTCAAACATTTATACATTTGCTTCTGAGTGCAACTATACAAAGTCTAGTCTATCTTTTATGAGTCCAGACTTTGAGATGAAAGGTTCAGAAAGTGCTAAGTTATCTAAAAAGTAGGTTGTAAAATAGTCATTATGACCAAGAACCCTTAGGACTAAATTGCAAATTTCTCTTTCCTATTTATAAAAGAAACTCTTATCTGCATTTTTGGGTTACAAATGGGCTATTAAAAATATTGTGATCCTTAATATAAATTTAAATCTTTAATTTTCTCATACTGATTTAAGAAAAATTCTTATTGAAAATAAATTTCCAAATGCCCAAGATTTCAGCTGCCTTTATTTCATACAGTCCATTGATAATTTATGTGTGTGTGTGTAGAGGGTGTGGGGACTAAATTTGCATTGCACTTGTCTCTACTCTGGTTCATGTGGCAACATTTTTTTCTCCTGACCAGAATCCATTCTATTTTCTCAAATCTAGAAGTGCATTCAAATAGAGCATTTTTGCTTGAACTGAATGTGATCTTCAACAGTTTTAATTCACAGTTTATCTATATATCAAATTTGAAGAGTAGGAACAAGATTTAGAGTATGAGGAAACAAAAGTCAAGTTAAAATCCCATCAGTACACCAATACTTTTGGAAAAGTTTTTTTGTCTGATAGTGATTTATATATTCTTTTCTGGGCCAAATAGTTGCTATTCATTTATTTTGATATTACAGAAATGCTAAAATTGGTCTTGAGATTAACTATACATTTAAAAATCCAGAGAGCTACAGTTTGTCTCATGTTAGAAAGCATGATGAAGCCATAATATTTTAAAGATTCTCAGCATTATAAATGGTAAAAATAATAAAAATGTTAGGTAGGTAGAATAGGGAAAATGAGTCAAAAATGGCGGTGGTTAAAAGACAAGAAAGGGAAAAGCCCGTGAAAATAGAGCAAAAGAAGGTCCAAGGACCAAAGGACCAGAGTGAGGACCTCAGGTAAAACAAACAACACTCCTGGCTGGCCCCATTTACACAAGACAGGCCCAGGGAGAGATAAACATATAAATAGAAGGGCCAAAGCTAGCTCTCTCTCTCTCTCTCTCTCTCTCTCTTTCTCCCACTCACTGGGGCGCTCTTCTCCTCCTGTCTTTATCGTGTCCTCACGCCTCGAAATGGATTTTCCTGCCATCTTCCAAATAAAATAGAGCTGTAACATTGAGCTGTAACACTGATTTGTCTAAGAGCTATAACATGGTCCATTCGAGACCTGAGAGCTATAACATGGTCTGTCCAAGACCTGAGAGCTGTGACACGTCGAGGGGGCTTTCATGTCCATCACTCCAAATCTTTGTTGTGACGAGACAAAGAACAGAGAAACATACACTCATGTGACAAAAGCATTCCCAAATATTACTTGTTATAATAATTAACAACTGTATACACTCAAATGTTACCATTTGTAGCACTTATTTTGCATTTATTTGGATGCTATTCCTCACTTTAATAGGAGATTGTCAATTCTATATAGTGAGGATCATACCTTATTCATCATTACATATGTAACAACTAAATATTAATAAGATAATAGTAATAATAACTGAGGTTAGGTTTTAAGTTTACTAAGCAGGTACTATGTTCAGTAATCCTTTAAAAGACTATAAAGTAATTATATTAAGTCCTCTTTTAAAGAGATTAAGCAATTTGCCTGACATCTCACTACCAGAAAATAGAGGATCTCCTTTAAACCTAGAATTTTTTTATTGTATAGCTCATCATCTTAAACCTTATACTATAACACAATTTATTCATTCATTCAACACCTAGGGGGAAATTTTACTATGTCTGTCAGATATTATAAGACAATGGGATGTATCAGTGAATAAGAGAAAATCTATACTATCACTGATCTTATATTGCAGGAAATAGGATGAAATAATTTAAACAATAAATGAGTATATAAAAATATACATGGTAATATCATAATAGCATGAAAAGTTCATGACAATATCTGAAAATATTGATGGGACAATTTCCCTTAAATATAGATTAACATAATAAATAAGAAAAATGAAAATTCTTAAAAGATTGAAAACACTTAAGATGAATTTAAACTTCAAAATATAACTACAAAAAAAGCACCAGGGCAGTCTTATGTTGATGTAGACTTTTATCAATTTTAAATATTTTAAAGTGAATACATTTTTACCATCTTTAAAGGAACTGATATTCTCTACATTGTACAAGTAGTTTTAGAGACTAGAAAAGGAAAGAAAGCTTGCTGAATATTTTACAGAGCTATGAAAATATTCATTACAAAGCCCAGAAAGAAACTGTGAAATCAAAATTATCAATCTCAGTTATGAAAAAGATACCATGATTATAAATAAAATATTATTAATGAAGCCAGGAAAACACACATACACTGTGTGATATTTATACACACTGCATGATCAATATAAAAAGTATATATCTGGGGAACACATTATGACTAAGGAGCCTTTGCTTTAGATTACTCTATTAGCAGATTAAAGGAGAAAGCAAATGTGGTTACTTCAACTATGGCAGAAAACTTTTTTTAAAACCTAGAAGACATATTTCTTTTAAAAATTCAATGGGATGAAAATTCACGTTTACAAAATTAGGAGAAAAATCTTCCATATACTAATGAAAATATTAAAACATAAAAAATGTTATACTCTCTCATAAAAACAGTAGAATTATTCCATTTAAAGTAAAACAAAAATGAGAAGAAATTCATTATTTTACTAAGGGGCTGAGTCAGCAAAGCAGGAAATGAGTGAAAAAATAAAAGCATAATGACTGGAAATAGACATAAATAAGCCTGGATACATTTCAGAGGACATGGCTGTCTACAGAGAAGGTAAAAGAAAATCCCTGAACTATTCTAATAAGAGATGAAACATATTCTCATCTACTACAAAAAAGAATAAAATCTAACTTTAAAAAATACCATTTATAAAATGAAAGAAAAAAATTGCATGGTATTACTT
>SJXQ01008894.1:24769-35617 GCA_006408695.1 Aepyceros melampus | reverse complement strand
TGGACAGGGAGGCCTGGTGTGCTGCGATTCATGGGGTTGCAAAGAGTCGGACATGACTGAGCGACTGAATTGAACTGAAAACTGGGGAGGCTCTTTGTTTTTAACAATGGTAAAAGGTGTTTATCAATTTACACAAACAATACTCAGACAAAAAAAGATAATTACAATTGCAAGCCATAATGGAAACATGATTAACCTAACAATATATAATAATTACATACAATTTGGGAGGTCAAGCAGAGTAATTTGGTAAGTGGAAATGCATACATGCACGTTTCATCTGCCCCACCAGTTTTATGTTTCGGTTCGTGCATTTAATTCATTTACATTTACGGTAACTGTTGATGTGTATGATCCAACTACCATTTTCTTAATTGTTTTGGGTTTATTTTCTGTAGGTCTTTTCCTTAAAACTGGGGAGACTCTTGATGGCAAAAATGTATAATTTATCTCCTCTCCCACCTCCTTCAGGAAGCAGGATGAGGGCAGGCAGCACCTGGTAGGCAGGATGGCTTGGCTCTCCTCCCTCCATCCCTTCTGGAAGTCTTGGGCCCCAGTCAAGAGCTGGCCTTGGGCAAATAAAAGACTTGGTTATTTATTGGCAAAAAAAAAAAAAATCAAAAGCTGGAAAAGATTAAGCTTAGTGAGGAAGGCATATCAAAAGCTGAGACAGGTGGAAATCTAGGCTTCTCATGCCAAGCAGCCAACTTGTGAAGGCAAAGGAACAGTTAGTTCTTGAAGGAAATTAAAAGTTTTACTCGAGTGAACTCATGAATGATAAGAAATCAAAATAGCCTTCTGCTGATATGGAGAAAGTTTCAGAAGTCTGGATAGATCAAACCAGCCACAACATTCCCTTAAGCTAAAGCTGAAACTAGTTCAAGCTCAAATTATCTCCAATTCTCTCTCCAGACTGAGAGGTTAGGAAATTGCAGAAGAAAACTCTGAAGCTAACAGGTTGATTCATGGGGTTTAAGGAAGGAAGCTGTCTCCATAACAGAAAAGTGCAGGGTTAAGCAGCAATGCTGATGCAGAAACTGCAGCAAGTTACCCAGATCTAGCTAAGATAATTCATGAAGGTGGCTATACTAAACAATAGATTTTCAGTGCAAATGAAATAGGCTTCTATTGGAAGATGCCATCTAGGACTTTCATAGTTAGAGAGGAGAAGTCAATGCTTGACTTCAAAGATTCAAGAGACAATCTGACTCCATGATTAGAGGTTAATGCAGTACATGACTTTGAGTTAAAGCCAATGCTCATTTACTGTTTCAAAAATCCTAGGGCCCTTAACAATTGTGCTAAATCTACTCTGCCTGTGTTCTATAAATGAACAACCAAGACTGGATGACAGCACGTCTGTTTACAACACGGTTTACTGAATATTTTAAGACCACTGTTGAAACCTACTTCTCAGAAAGAAAAAAAATTTCTTTAAAAATATTACTGTTCATTGACAATGCACTTGGCCCCAAAAACTCTAATGGAGATATACACAGTGAGATTAATGTTTTTTTCATGCCTATTAACACAGCACTCATTCTACAGCCCATAAATCAAGAAGTAATTTCCATGTACAAGTCTTATTATTTAAGAAATATATCTCATAAGAATATAGCTGACAAAGACAGTGATTCCTCTGATGGATCTGAGCCAAGTCAACTGAAAACCTTCTGGAAATATTCACCATTGTAGATGCCATTAAAACAGTCATGATTCACGAGAAAAGGTGCAAATATCAATATTAGCTAGGAGTTTGGAAGAAGTTGATTTCTCATAGATGATTTTGATTCAAGAATTCATTAGAGGAAGTAACTGTAGATGTGGTGAAAATAGCAAAAGAACTGGAATTAGGAGTAACTGGAGATGTGTGCAATGTCAGCATTAAACTTTAATGGGTGAGGAGTTGCTTCTTTTAGACAAACAAAGGAAGTAGTTTCTTGAGATAGAATCTATTTTTGGTGAAGATGCTACGAAGATTATTGAAATGGCAATGAAGGATTTAGACTATGATATAAACTTAGTTGATAAAGTGGCACAAGGGTTGAGAGGATTGACTCCAATTTTGAAAAAATTTCTTCAATGGGTAAAATGCTTATTAAACAGTACTGCATGCTACAGAGAAATCATTCATGAAAGAAAGGATCAATCAATGCAAAAAATTTCATTATTTTCTTATTTTAAGATATCATTTTGAATCATTGTGTTGTGTGACTGAAACTAATATGGTAAATAAACTATACTTCAATTTAAAAAAAAATGGAAATTATCACAGCACCCTCCCCCAACCTTCAGCTACCACCACCCTGATCAGTCAGCAACCATTAACACTGAGCCAAGACTCTCCACCAGCAAAAAGATTATAACTCACTGAAGTTTCAGAAGATGATTAGCACTGTTAAGCAATAAAGCATTAATATTTTGTATTAAGGTATGTACATGGCATTTTAAACATAATGCTATTTCACACCTAACAGACCAAAGTATAGGGCTTCCCAGATGGCGCAGTGGTATAGATTCTGCCTGCCAATGCATGACCCACAGGAGACACAGGTTCAATTCCTGGGTCAGGAAGATCCCCTGGAGTAGGAAATGGCAACCCACTTCAGAATTCTTGCTTAGAAAATTCCATCGATGGAGGAGTCAGGCAGGCTACAGTCCATGGAGTCACAAGGAGTCAGACAAGAGTAAGTGACTGAGCACGCATGCATGCATTGCTCTTTCTAGGATCTTTTTTCAAGTTGAAAGTATAATATATACATAACCCTTGCACAGAAAAATCAAAAAAATCATGTGACTCACTTTATCGCAGTATTTACTTCATTATGGTGGTCTGGCCCTGAACCTGCAATACCTCGAGGGTATGCCTGTACCAAAGAAATTATCTCACTGTCAAGAAAGTTCTATTACACACAACAGATTTCCCAACCTGGAGATCTAGGAAAGGAACTAAGAACCCCCAGAGAATTTAACTTTGGAGGGCAGTGGGATTTGATTACAGAACTTGCACAGGACTGGGGAAACAGACTCTCACAGGGCACAATCAAAACCTTGTGTGCACCAGGACTAAGAGAAAGGAGCAGTGACCCCACAAAAGACTGACTTAGACTTGCCTGTGAGCGTCCAGGAGTCTCCAGTGGAGGCATGGGTCAGTAGTGCTCTGCTGCAGGGTCAGGGGCACTGAGTGCAGCTGCATGGACAGGAATTTCTGAAGGACATTTCCAATATCTTCATTGCTGCTGCTGCTGCTAAGTCGCTTCAGTCATGTCCAACTCTGTGCAACCCCAGAGACAACAGCCCATCAGGCTCCCCATCCCTGGGATTCCCCAGGCCAAGAATACTGGAATGGGTTGCCATTTCCTTCTCCAAATTACCTCCACCATAATTTGGTCTCAGGTAAAATAATAGGGAGGGAACACAGCCCTACCCATCAACAGAAAATTGGATTAAAGATTTATTGAGCATGGCCCTGTCCATCAGAATAAGGCCCAGTTTCCCATTCTGTCAGTCTCTCCCATCAGGAAGCGTCCATAAGCCTATTATCCTTATCCATCAGAAGGCAAGCAAGCAACCAATCGTTCAGTCATGTCCGACTCTTTGTGATCCCATTGACTGTAGTCTACTAGGCTTTTCTGTCCATGGAATTTTTCAGGCAAGAGTACTGGAGTGGGCTGCCATTTCCTTCTCCAGAGGATCTTCCTGACTCAGGGATCGAACCCAGGTCTCCTACATTGCAGGCAGACACTTTAGCTTCTGAGCCACCAGTGAAGCAGATAGGATGAAAACCACAATCACAGAAAACTAATCAAACTGATCACAAGGACCACAGCCTTGTCTAATTCAATGAAACTATTAGCCATGTCATTTAGGGCCACCCAAGATGGATGGGTCATGGTGGAGAGTTCTGACAAAATATGGTCCCCTGGAGAAGAGAATGGCAAACCACTTCAGTATTCTTGCCTTGAGAATCCCATGAACAGTATGAAAAGGCAAAAAAGATATGACACTAAAAGATGAGCTCCCCAGGTAGGTAGGTGCCCGATATGCTACTGGAAAAAGAGTGGAAAGATGACTCCAGAAAGAATGAAAGATGGAGCCAAAGCAAAAATAGCACCCAGTTGTGGGTGTGACTGGTGATGGAAGTAAAGTCCAATGAGTAAAGAGCAATACTGCATGGGAACCTAGAATGTCAGGTCCATGAATCAAGGCAAATTAGAAGTGGTCAAATAGGAGATGGCAAGAGTGAACATTGACATTTTAGCAATCAGTGAACTAAAATGGACTGGAATGGGTGAGTTTAGCTCAGATGATCATTATATCTACTATTGTGGGCAAGAATCCCTTAGAAGAAATGGAGTAGCTCTCATAGTCAACAAAAGAATCTGAAATGCAGTACTTGGATGCAATCTCAAAAACAATAGAATGATCTTTGTTGTTTCCAAGGCAAACCATTCAAAATCACAGTAATCCAAGTCTATGCCCCAACCAGTAACACTGAAGAAGCTAAAGTTGAATAATTCTATGAAGACTACAAGACGTTCTAGAACTAACACCCAAAAAAGATGTCTATCACAGAGGACTAGAACACAAAAGTCCTAGAATTCAAGAGATATCTGAAGAAACAGGCAAGTTTGGGCTTGGGGTACAGAATGAAGCAGGACAAAGGCTAATAGCGTTCTGCCAAGAGAATGCACTGGTCATAGCAAACACCCTCTCCCAACAACACAAGAGAAGACTGTACACGTGGACATCAGATGGTCAATACCGATATCAGACTGATTATATTCTTTGCAGCCAAAGATGGAGAAGCTCTATATAGTCAGAAAAAGCAAAAGCAGGAGCTGACTGTGGCTCAGATCATGAACTTCTTATTGCCAAATTCAGACTTCAGTTGAAGAAAGTATGGAAAACCACTGGTGGTGGTGGTGAAGTCACTCAGTCGTGTCCGACTCTTTGCGACCCTGTGGACTGTAGCCTACCAGGCTCCTCTGTCCAGAAAACCACTAGACAATTCATATATGACCTAAATCAAATCTTTTATGATTATACAGTGGAACTGACAAATAGACTCAAGGGATTAGGTCCGATAGACAGAGTGCCTGAAGCACTAGGACAGAAGTTTGTGAGATTGTTCAGGAGGCAGGGATCAAGATCATTACCAAGAAAAAGAAATGTGAAAAGGCAAAATGGTTATCTGACGAGGACTTATAAATAGCTGTGAAAAGAAGAGATATGAAAGACAAAAGAGAAAAGGAAAGACAAACCGATTTGAATGCAGAGTTCCAAAGAATAGCAACACCTTCCTCAGTGATCAATGCAAAGAAACAGAGGAAAACAATAGAATGGGAAATACTAGATATCTCTTCAAGAAAATTAGAGATACCAAGGGAACATTTCGTGTAAAGATGGACACAATAAAGGACAGAAATGGTATGGACCTAACAGAAGCAGCTGTTAAGAAGATGTGGCAAGAGTACACAGAACTATCTTCACGACCCAGATAACCGCAATGGTGTGATCACTCATCCAGAGCCAGACATCCTGAAATGTGAAGTCAAGTGGGCCTTAGGAAGCATGACTATGAACAAAGCTAGTGGAGGTGATGGAATTCCACTTGAACTATTTCAAATCTTAAAAGATGATACTGTGAAAGTGCCACACTCAATATGCCAGCAAATTTGGAGAACTCAGCAGCAGCCAGAGGACTGGAAAAGGTCAGTTTTCATTCCAATCCCAAAGAAGAGCAATGCCAAAGAATGTTCAAACTCTCCCACAACTGCACTCACCTCACAAGCTAGCAAAGCAATGCTAAAAATTCTTCAAGCCAGGCTTCAACATTATGTGAACTGTGAACTTCCAGATGTTAAAGCTGGATTTAGAAAAGGCAGAGAAACCAGATATCAAATTGCCAACATCCTTTGGATCATAGAAAAGACAAGAATTTCAGGAAAACGTCTACTTCTGCTTTATTGATTGCACCAAAGCTTTTTACTGTATAGATCCCAACAAACTGTGGAAAATTCTTCAAGAAGTGGGAATACCAGACCACCTTACCTGTCTCCTGAGAAATCTGCATGCAGGTCAAGAAGCAATAGTTAGAACCAGAATAGAACAACAGACTGGTTCCAAATTGGAAAGCAGTACATCGAGGTTGTATATTGTCACCTTGATTATTTAACTTATATGCAGAGTACATCATGTAAAATGCCAGGCTGGATGAAACACAAGCTGAAATCAAGATTGCCATGAGAAATATCAATAACCTCAGATACACAGATGACACCACCCTTAAGGCAGAAAGTGAAGAAGAACTAAGTGAAGAAGAGCCTCTTGATGAAAGTGAAAGAAGAGAGTGAAAAAGTTGGCTCAAAACTCAACATTCAGAAAACTAAGATCATGGCATCTGGTCCCATCACTTCATGGCAAACAGATGGGGAAACAGTGGACACAGTGGCTGACTTTATTTTTCTGGGCTCCAAAATCACTGCAGATGGTGACTGTATCCAGGAAATTAAAAGATACTTGCTCTTGAAAGAAAAACTATGGCAAACCTAGACAACATATTAAAAAGCTGAGACATTACTTTGCCTACAAAGGTCTATCTAGTCAAAGCTATGGTTTTTCCAGTAGTCATGTATGGATGTGAGAGTTGGACTATAAAGAAAGCTGAGCACCAAACAATTGATGCTTTTGAACTGTGATGTTGGAGAAGACTCTTGAGAGTCCCTTGGACTGCAAGGAGATCCAACCTGTCAATCCTAAAGGAAATCAGTCCTGAATATTCATTGGAAGGACTTTTGCTGGAGCTGAAACTCTAATACATTGGTCACCTGATGCAAAGAACTGACTCATTGGAAAAGACCCTGATGCTGGGAAAGATTGAAGGTAGGAGGAGAAAGGGAAGACAGAGAATGAGATGGTTGGATGGCATCACAGTTTCAATGGACATAAGTTTGAGGAAGCTCCAGAAGTTGGTGATGAACAGGGAAGCCTGGTGTGCTACAGTCCATGGGGTCACAAAGAGTCAGACATGACCAGGCAACTGAACTGAACTGAACTGAACTGATGCCTGTACAAGAGTAAGGGGCGTCATGGTGAGGGGCAGGACGGGGTGGTCATCTTAGAATTCTGCCTTCCATGTCACTCAGGGCTTCTAAGTAGAATCCCTGATGGCTCAGATGGTTAAAAAAAAAAAAAAGTCCACCCACAATGCTGGAGACATGGGTTCAATCCCTGGGTTGGGAAGATCTCCTGGAGGAGAGCATGGCAACCTACTACAGTATTCTTGCCTGGAGAATCCCCATGGACAGAGGAGCCTGGTGGGCTACAGTCCATGGGGTTTCAAAGAGTCAGATAGGACTGAGCAATTAAATACTGCACATAGCATGTCACTCAAGGTTTCTTTCTGGTGTATCTTGGACAGTTTTATGGCATTAGTGGTACTTTATTTTAGATGGACTTCCCTGGTGGCTCAGAGGTTAAAGTGTCTGCCTCCAATGCGGGAGACCCGGGTTTGATCCCTGGCTCAGGGAAGATCCCCTGGAGAAGGAAATGGCAACCCACTCCAGTATGCTTGCCTGGAGAATCTCATGGACAGAGAAGCCTGGTAGGCTACAGTCCACGGGGTCGCAAAGAGTCGGACACGACTGAGCCACTTCACTTATTTTAGATATATAAACAATGAAGAAAAGGTATCAGAAGCCATAAATTCATCACCAAAGAAGTGTGCAAAATGTTTCTAAAAACTAACATGTTTCAGTTGTTCAAACTTATCTAGAAATCTATCATTAAGTTGGTACTCTGATGGTTTTTGTGTAAAACATAACCTGGAGAAGGAATATTTTCAGAGAAATAAGTTATATTAAGTTACAAAACCCAAGAAAAATAAGAGCATGAGACTAAGGAGAATGTTGTTGATGTTTTTAACTAAAAAAAAAAAATACTGAGATATAACTTTGCATAAAATTAAATAGAAGACAAAGTCAATCATCATGAGACTAAGAACATGTAGAGTAACTTAAAAAGAGTTTATTATGACAGGAAAAAATCACTTATGAATTCACACATTATCTATGATAAATTTCTTATATATGGCAATAAATATTTGTTATTCACAGTGAGTTTCTATACTATCTTTTGATCCATGAAATCCCACATCAAAGTTCTCAATTAAACAACTTTTCCTCCTGCTGGTTCAAAATTCCATCTTCTAGATTCTAGATTCTAGATTACTTCTTCCTACCCAAGGCCCCAACATACTCAGAATTTGAAAGTAGAGACTTAGCTGTCTTGGGGCTCAAAACCAATAAGTACAAGCCCTGTAATTTGAACTTTGAAACAAGCATCTTACATCAGAGTGAGAAAAAGTATAAGGTGCTGCAAATGACAAATGTTGGCAAAGATGTGGAGGAAAGGGAACCCTTTGTACACTGTTGGTGGGAATGTAAATTGGCACAACCACTGTGGAAAATAGTACAGAGGTTTCTTTAAACACTAAAAATAGAACTATTATTGTTGTCATTGTTTGTTCACTAATTATTTTCTGATTCTTTGTGACTCTACAAACTGCGGCAGTCCAGACTTCCCCATCCTTCACTGTCTCCCGCAGTTTGCTCAAACTCATGTCCATTGAGTCAATGATGCCATATGACCTAGAACTACAATATGACCTAGCAATTCCACTCCTGGCTATTTACCTAGAAAAAACCCACTCAAAAGTTAATTCCAAAAGATACATGTACTCCAGCATTCATGGCAGCATTATTATAATACACAAGATATAGAAGCAATCTATTGGTCCACTGACATATGAATGAATAAAGAAAATGTGGTATATATAAGAAGAGAATATTATTCAGTCATAAAAAAGATGAAATTTTGCCATTTGCAAAAACATGAATGGACTTGGAGGGCATCACGCTAAGTGAAATAAGTCAGGTAGACAAAGACATACAATGTATGATATCGTTTATATATGAAATCTAAAATATATTCCTTAAAAAATTGCAAATAGAACTGCCATATGACTCAGCAATCCCACTGCTGGGCATACACACTGAGGAAACCAGAATTGAAAGAGACACATGTACCCCAGTGTTCATTGCAGCACTGTTTATAATAGCCAGGACATGGAAACAACCTAGATGAATGGATAAGGAAACTGTGGTACATATA
The DNA here is from genome assembly GCA_006408695.1 of Aepyceros melampus. NCBI lineage: Eukaryota > Metazoa > Chordata > Mammalia > Artiodactyla > Bovidae > Aepyceros > Aepyceros melampus. The sequence continues at coordinate 26,443 of SJXQ01008894.1, read as the reverse complement.
CACAATGGAGTATTACTCAGCCATAAAAAGAATACATTTGAATCAGTTCTAATGAGATGGATGAAACTGGAGCCGATTATACAGAGTGAAGTAAGCCAGAAAGAAAATATCCAATACAGTATACTAACACATATATATGGAATTTAGAAAGATGGTAATGATAACCCATTATGCGAGACAGCAAAAGAGACACAGATGTATAGAACAGAATTTTGGACTCTGAGGGAGAGGGAGAGGGTGGGATGGTTTGGGAGAATGGCACTGAAACATGTATACTATCATATAAGAAACGAATCGCCAGTCTATGTTCAATACAGGATACAGGATGCTTGGGGCTGGTGCACGGAGATGAACCAGAGAGATGATATGGGATGGGAGGTGGGAGAGGGGTTCAGGGTTGGGAACTCATGTACACTCGTGGCGGATTCATGTCAATGTATGGCAAAACCAATACAGTATTGTAAAGTAAAATAAAGTAAAAATAAAAATAAATAAAAAAAACACAGCTCAACTGAAGAAGCTAAAAAAAAAATAGTGAATGTAACAAAAAAGAAACAGACTCACAGATATGTTGAAAACAAATTCGCATTTACTATGAAGAAAGGAAACGGAGGAGGGCCAAGATATGGGAGGGGATTAAGAGGTAGAAGCTATTATGTATAAAATAAATAAGCTACAAGGATATATAGTGCAACACAGGGAATATATTCAATATTTTATACTAACTGTTAAAAGAATATAACCTTTAAAACTTTGAATCACTCTATTGTATCCCAGAAAGTTATACAATATTAAAGTCAACCAGACCCCAGTGAAGAAAAACATTAGATGCTCCACACCAACTTCTGAAAACATGTCAGAGGAAAATACAATTCCTCTTATTAATAAAAATAATGATACAAATAAATATGTTTTATTATGTATTTTACCATTTTTTATGTCAGCAATTTCAGTGTGATTAAAACAAGGTTTTGAAATATCATTCTGACTTGCATTGTTCTGAGACAGAAGTTCTATAATATTGCCCAAAATATTTTCCCACAAAACAGTCCTGCCTACAGCAAAATGGAGTATCCAAAGGAAAAATGAAAATATTGAGAAAAGGTAAACGTTCATGTATTTGGACTTGTGATGACCAGCTGACATTTTATTTGTGATAAACACTTACTAGCATATTAAATCAAGATGAGGATTGAAGGAAACATGCTTTAATTACTTATTAAATAGACTTGGTTTCATTAGGAATCTATCTGACTGCAGTTAACAGAATACACAATTGATGGTGTCTTAAACTGTAAGAATGGGTTTGGGTGGACTCCGGGAGTTGGTGATGGACAGGGAGGCCTGGCGTGCTGCAATTCATAGGGTTGCAAAGAGGCGGACACGACTGAGCGACTGAACGGAACTGAACCCTACACTTCATTGACTAAAAGTGGCTCTCATCACAACAGAGCTGCTTAACTTTCATCCATTATTTTTAAATTAATTTTTATTTTTTAGTTTGTTTTGCTTTACAATACTGTATTCGTTTTGCTACACATCGACATGAATCAGCCACGAGTGTACATAAACTCCCAATCCCGACCCCCACCTCCCCCCTCCCGCCCCACACCCTCTCTCTGGATTATCCCCGTGCATCAGTCCCAAGCATCCTGCATCCTGCATCAAACCTGG
>SJXQ01008894.1:0-23988 GCA_006408695.1 Aepyceros melampus | reverse complement strand
TCATAGAGGATCCTGCTGTGATTTATGTCAGAGAGTGTTTTGCCTATGTTCTCCTCTAAGAGTTTTATAGTTTCTTGTCTTACGTTTAGATCTTTAATCCATTTTGAGTTTATTTTTGTGTATGGTGTTAGAAAGTGATCTAATTTCATTCTTTTACAAGTGGTTGACCAGTTTTCCCAGCACCACTTGTTAAAAAGATTGTCTTTAATCCACTGTATATTCTTGCCTCCTTTGTCGAAGATAAGGTGTCCATAGGTGTGTGGATTTATCTCTGGGCTTTCTATTTTGTTCCATTGATCTATATTTCTGTCTTTGTGCCAGTACCATACTGTCTTGATGACTGTGGCTTTGTAGTAAAGCCTGAAGTCAGGCAGGTTGATTCCTCCAGTTCCATTCTTCTTTCTCAAGATAGCTTTGGCTATTTGAGGTTTTTTGTGTTTCCATACAAATTGTGAAATTATTTGTTCTAGCTCTGTGAAAAAACACCGCTGGTATCTTGATAGGAACTGCATTGAATCTATAGATTGCTTTGGGTAGTATACTCATTTTCACTATATTGATTCTTCCGATCCATGAACATGGTATATATCTCCATCTATTAGTGTCCTCTTTGATTTCTTTCATCCATTTTTAAATGTATTTCCCAGATGTCTTTTTGGAAAATTTTAAAAGGATGAAGGTTTTCCTACTAAATGCCACTGTCAAATTGAGGTCCCTGGTCCCTACTAAGAGAAAGAACAGGATTTCCCAGCTGCCTGAATGATTTGCTTTTCACAGAATGAACACAGGTTGGCTTCTTGAATTTGCTCCCAAACATTTGCCTCCTCTCTGAACAGCTTTTAATGGAGGCAGGGCTATGGCAGAATAAACAGCAAGACAGACTGGTCCCTGCCAAGAATTAATATAGGACAAGCTGCTGGCTCCATCCTCCAAAATCAGCCCTAGAAAAACTACAGATGCTTGAGGAGAACACAGATTGCATGAATCAATAACATAAAAAACATAAGATAAACCTATAGTCTGATGTCCACCATAAACAGACTTGAGTGAGAGTTGGGTAGCTGAAGCCCAGGAATGAGAAGTGATTCTTTGCAATCCCATGAACCGTAGCCCAACAGACTTCTCTGTCCATGGAATTCTCCAGGCAGGATAATTTGATTTACTTGATTTACTGGAGTGGGTTGCCATTCCCTTCTCCAGAGGATCTTCCCAACCCAGGGATCAAACGCAGATCTCCTGCACTGCAGGCAGATTCTTTACCATCTGAGCCACCTGGGATGTATTGAGAAAAGGCTATAGGAAAGCCTTTTAAATTCTGTTCTTGCCTCAGCTCAATTTGTCTTTAGAGACCCTTTTCTTGACTGTATATCACAGTTATCAGTAGCAATCACTAAGGCCGTTTGTGATCACCAAGAGGAAATGTCAGAGCAGTATATGAACCCAGCTAGGGCAGAGAAATTTGGAAAAGAGATAACACCACCCATCCTCAACTCTTCGAAGCACAGGTCTGTGGATTATAATCCTGGAGGCTGTCTTCTCTGATGCTACAAGGGACTCAAGATAGTGGAAACAGGGTGAACCATGAACTTCCAGATATTCAATCTGGATTTAGAAAAAGGCAAAGGAACCAGATCAAATTGTCAACATCTGCTGGATCATAGAAAAAGCAAAAGAGTTCCAGAAAAACATCTATTTCTGCTTTATTGACTATGCCAAAGCCTTTGACAGTGTGGATCAAAACAAACTGTGGAAAATTGATAAAGAGATGAGAATACCAGACCACCTGACCTGCCTTCTGAGGAATCTGTATGCAGGTCAAGAAGCAACAGTTAGAACTGGACATGGAAAAACAGACTGGTTTCAAATTGGGAACAGAGTACATCAAGGCTGTATATTGTCACCCTGCTTATTTAACTTATATGCAGAGTACATCATGAGAAACACTGGGCTGGATGAAGCACAAGCTGGAATCCAGATTGCCGGGAGAAATATCAATAACCTCAGATATGCAGATGACACTACCCTATGGCGGAAAATGAAGAACTAAGGAGTTTCTTGATGAAAGTGAAAGTGGAAAGTGAAAAGTTTGGCTTAAAACTCAACATTCAGGAAAATAAGATCATGGCATCTGGTCCCATCACTTCATGGCAAATAGATGGGGAAACAATGGAAACAGTGACAGACTTTATTTTGGGGGGCTCCAAAATCACTGCAGATGGTGACTGCAACTATGAAATTAAAAGACACTTGCTCTTTGGACGAAAAGCTATGATCAACCTAGACAGCATATTAAAAAACTGAGACATTATTTTGCCAACAGAGGTCCATCTAGTCAAAGCTATGGTTTTTCCAGTAATCATGTATGGATGTGAGAGTTGGACAATAAAGAAAGCTGAGCACCGAAGAATCGATACTTTTGAACTGTGGTGTTGTAGAAGACTCTTGAGAATCCCTTGGACTTCAAGGAGATCCAACCAGTCAGTCCTAAAGGAAATCAGTCCTGAATATTCATTTGAAAGACTGATGCTGAAGCTCAAACTCCAATACTTTGGCCACCTGCTGGGAAGAACTGACTCAGTTGAAAATACCCGATGCTGGGAAAGATTGAAGGCAGGAAGAAGAGGGGATGACAGAGCATGAGATGGTTGGATGGCATCACTGACTCAATGGACAAGAGTTTGAGTAAGCTCTGGGAGTTGGTGATAGACAGGGAGGCCTGGCGTGCTGCAGTCCATGTAGTTGCAGAGAGTTGGACACGACTGAGCTACTGAACTGACTGAAACCACCCACCTTGGCCAGGCAAGATAATAACCCCTTGCATAAGATGTTTCAAAACAGGAAGTATATGGAAGCATCAGTTGCTCAGTGTCTTATTCTTTGTGACCCTGTAGACTGTAGCCCACCAGGCTCCTCTATCCATGGATCTCTCCAGGCAAGAATACTGGAGTGGGTTGCCATTCCCTTCTCTGGGGGTTCTCCCAGTTTGAACCCAGGTCTCCTGCACTGCAAGCAGATTCTTTACCATCTTAGCCACCAAGGCAGTCCCAGAGGATGGAGCAGGCAGGAATTATTGGTAAGGGCTCTATGGTTTCTGGGCTCCTCCTCTCTCCCCTTCCTAGTCTGCTGCTACTGGCATTGACCAGGGACTTGCCTTCATCCTCTATCCAATGTTCTTTACCATAAAGAGGAGCAAGAACACACAAGCTCAAAATGAAAAACAAGGCATCTGAGGAGTATAACATCTGTTTTCCTTTGTTTCTTTGTTTTTAAGTGAACAAACTGGAAAACATACAACATTTGAAGAAAAATAATTGGAACAACTAAAATGTTTTAAATTAGGCATGATAGATATTCTTTAGGAGATAAGGAATAAAATGAAACAAGAACAGAAAAAAATTTTAAATAACCCAATGGAAATGTTAGACATGAAGATAAAGCTGTCAAAATAAAGAATATAATGCATCAGAGTAGTAACAGGCAGATACTTTAAAGATGAATTGCAAGGAAACTGAAATAAGGCAATTCCCCAAAAGGCAGCAAAAAGGATAAAATGTGAAAAGCTTAGAGCTATGACGACTAAAGTATAATTAGTAATATCCACATAAAGAGTCTGAAAGGAGATGCAGGAAAAGCTTTAGACAAAAGTCAACACTCAGTGCTGGCTCTGGCAGCACATATAGTAAAATTGAAATGAAACAGAGAAGATTAGCATGGCCCCAGGTGCAAGGATGCCATGCACTTTTGTGAAGCATTCCATATTAAAACAAAAAAAAAATCAACACCTCTTTATGAAAAAAGCTTTCCAAAAAGTGGGCATAGAGGGAACATACCCCAACACAATAAAGGTCGTATATAACAAACCCACAGCAAACATTATTCTCAGTGCTGAAAAACTGAAAACTGGCCACTGCTGAGTTTTCCAAATTTGCTGGCATATTGAGTGCAGCACTTTCACAGCATCATCTTTCAGGATTTGAAATAGCTCAACTGGAATTCCATCATCTCCACTAGCTTTGTTCATAGCGATGCTTCCTAAGGCCCGCTTGACTTCACATTCCAGGATGTCTGGCTCTAGGTGAGTGATCACACCATCATGATTATCTGGGTCATGAAGATCTTTGTACAGTTCTTCTGTGTATTCTTGCCACCTCTTCTTAATATCTTCTGCTTCTGTTAGGTCCATACCATTTCTGTCCCTTATCAAGCCCATCTTTGCATGAAATGTTCCCTTGGTATCTCTAATTTTCTTGAAGAGATCTCTAGTCTTTCCCATTCTGTTGTTTTCCTCTATTTTTTGCATTGATCGCTGAGGAAGGTTTTCTTATCTCTTCTTGCTCTTCTTTGGAACTCTGCATTGAAATAGAAATATATTTCTTTTTCTCCTTTGTTTTTTGCTTTTCTTCTTTTCACAGCTATTTGTAAGGCCTCCCCAGACAGCCATTTTGCTTTTTTGCATTTCTTTTTCTTGGGGATGGTCTTGATCCCTGTCTCCTATACAATGTCAGGAACCTCCGTCCATAGTTCATCAGGCACTCTATCAGATCTAGTCCCTCAAATCTATTTCTCACTTCCACTGTATGGAAGAAAGTATGGTACTGCACAAAAACAGAAATATAAATCAGTAGAAAAAAATAAAATCCCAGAGATAAATACATGCACCTATGGGCACCTCATCTTTGACAAAGCAGGCAAGAATATACAATAGAGCAAAGACAGCCTCTTCAAGAAATGGTACTGGAAAACCAGACAGTGACATGCAACAAAAAATAAAATAAAATTACAGAACTTTCTAACATCGTACACAGAAATAAATTCAAAATGCATTAAAAACCTAAATGTAAGGCCAGGAACAATAAGACTCTTGAAGGGAAACATAGGCAGATTACTCTTTGACATGAATCAAAGCAAGATTCTTTTTGACCCACCTCCTAAAGTAATGGAAATAGAAACAAAAATAAATAAATGGGACCTAATTAAACTTAAAAGCCTTTGAACAGCAAAGGAAACTATAAACAAGACAAAAGACAACCCTCAGAAGGGGAGAAAATCATTGTAAATGAAGCACTATATACAAGAAGTCCGTGCAGCTCAATATCAGAAAAACAAACAACCTGATTAAAAAAAATGAGTGGAAAACCTAAACAGACATTTCTCCAAAGAAGACTTACAGATGGCCAACAAACATATGAAAACATACCCAACATCTCTCACTATTAGAGAAATGCAAATCAAAATTATAATGAGGTATTACCTCATACTAGTCAGAACGGCCATCATTTAAAAATCTACAAACAATAAATACTGGAGGGGATGTGGAGAAAAGGGAACCCTCTGTGCTCTTCATAGGGATGGAAACTGAGACAGCCACTATGGAAAACAGTATGGAGATTCCTTAAAAAACTAGGAATAGAACTACCATATGACCCAGCAAATCCACTACTGGGCATATACCCTGAGGAAACCATAATTCAAAAAGATACATGTACTCCAGTGCTCATTGTAGCACTATTTGCAATAGCCAGGACACAAAGGCAAGCTAGATGTCCACTGACAGATGAATGGATAAATAAGTTGTAGTATTAATATATGCATGCAATGGAATATTAGCCATAAATGATATGAATTTGAGTCAGTTGTAGTGAGGTGGATGAACCTGAGCCTGTTATACAGAGTAGAGTAAGCCAGAAACAGAAAAACAGATATCATATATAGATGAATACATGCGTACTAATGAACCTATTTGCAGGGCAGGAATAGAGACACAGACCTAGGGAACAGACTTGTGGGGAACTGGTGGGGCTGCACCTCTGAAGAAAAATGAATGCTGAGGGCTATGCTCAGCAGTTAGAAGGGGCTGCTGACTTGCATCTTTCTTCAAGTGGGAGCACAGAATGGGCTCCACAGCCAGTATGGCTCATTGTCTGGCAGACAAAAATGGGCAGAACTGCTGATCAAGCTCCTTGGACAGACAGGGCCACCATCTTAGCTCTACAGACGGACAGAGCCACTGACAGTGATCGATGCTCAGGCATCACTGCCAGCAGGAATGTAATTCACCACAATCTATAGGCTGATTGCTAGAGGCCCCTCATTGCTGTGTTTTTTCTTTGTAGGGGTCCAGCCCCAACATTTCCCCAGTGGTCCTTATGAGGCCAGACCAAAATGGGTTTCCTAGGAAGCACAGGGGAAACTGGATGTCCACTTTAAGATCCTTGTAGCCCCTGAGAAACCATGGGCCCATTGGGGCCAGGGGTGGGGCTTCTCCATGTGGAGCTGTGCCATCCTGCAGGAGGAAAATGTAGTCAAGGTGAAAAATGTTTCTACTGCTCTTCTAATGCAGGCCTTTATTGCTGTGGTCCATCATACTTAAGTCTCATCCCTGGGCTGTGAGATTTTCACAAAAGATTCTTGTCCGTGGACTGTTGCTAGTTCATCTTTCTATGAAGGCAACTTAAGCTGAAGATCACCTGTTCTACCCTTTTGCTGATGGTCTATGTTTTATTAAGAATATCATAAAATTATTGAAAATACCAACAGCCATTCTTACCTGTAGGCAAATCATACAGCTATACTGTTTTAATTTGAAGGGGATTTTAATTGCTTTATATAAAAACTAGCTCTTCAACACAGTCAGAAAAAACAAGACCAGGAGCTGACTGTGGCTCAGATTATGAACTCTTATTGCAAAATAAAGATTTAAATTCAAGAAATCTGGGGAAACCACTAGACCTTTCAGGTACAACCTAAATCAAATCCTTTATGATTTTACAGTAGAACTGAGAAATAGATTCAAGGGACTAGATCTGCTAGACAGAGTGCCTGATGAACTATGGACAGAAGTTCATAACATTGTATAGGAGACAAGGAGCAAGACCATCCCCAAGAAAAAGAAATGTGAAAATGCAAAATGGCTGTCTGAGGAGGCCTTACAAATAGCTGTGAAAAGAAGAGAAGCAAAAAACAAAGGAGAAAAGGAAAGATACAAGCATGTGAAAGCAAAGTTCCAAAGAATAGCAAGGAGAGATAAGAAAGCCTTCTTCAGTGATCAGTGCAAAGAAATAGAGGAAAACAATAGAATGGGAAAGACTAGAGATCTCTTCAAGAAAATTAGAGATATCAAGGGAACATTTTATGCAAAGATGGGCTCAATAAAGGACAGAAATGGTCTGGACCTAACAGAAGCAGAAGATATTAGAAGAGGTGGCAGGAATACACAGAGAACTATGCAAAAAAATCTTCATGACCCAGATAATCATGATGGTGTGATCACTCACCTAGAGCCAGACATCCTGGAATGTGAAGTCAAGTGGGCCTTAGAAAGCATAACTATGAACAAAGCTAGTGGAAGTTATAGAATTCCACTTGAACTATTTCAAATCCTGAAAGATGATGCTGTGAAAGTGCTGCACTCAATATGCCAGCAAATTTAGAAAACGCATCAGTGGCCAGAGGACTGGAAAAGGTCAGTTTTCATTCCAATTCCAAAGAAAGGCAATGCCAAAGAATGCTCAAACTACTGCACAATTGCACTAATCTCTCATGTTAGCAAAGTAATGCTCAAAATTCTCCAAGTCAGGCTTCAGAAATATGTGAACCATGAACTTCCAGATGTTCCAACTAGATTTTGAAAAGGCAAAAGAACCAGAGATCAAATTGCCAACATCCGCTGGATCATGGAAAAAGCAAGAGAGTTCCAGAAAACATCTATTTCTGCTTTATTGACTATGCCAAAGCCTTTGACTGTGTGGATCACAAGAAACTGTGGAATATTCTGAAAGAGATGGCAATACCAGATCACCTGACCTGCCTCTTGAGAAACCTATATGTAGGTCAGGAAGAAACAGATTGGACATGGAACAACAGACTGGTTCCAAATAGGAAAAGGAGTATGTCAAGGCTGTATATTGTCACCCTGCTTATTTAGCTTATATGCAGAGTACATCCAGAAACGCTGGGCTGGAAGAAACACAACCTGGAATCAAGATTGCCAGGAGAAACATCAATAACCTTAGATACACAGATAACACCACCCTTATGGCAGAAATGGAAGAAGAACTAAAGAGCCTCTTGATGAAGATGAAAGAGGAGAGTGAAAAGTTGGCTTAAAGCTCAACATTCAGAAAACGAAGATCATGGCATCTGGTCCCATCACTTCATGGCAAATAGGTGGGGAAACAGTGGAAGCAATGAGAGACTTTATTTTGGGGGGCTCCAAAATCACTGCAGATGGTAATTGAAGCCATGAAATTAAAAGACACTTACGCCTTGGAAGAAAAGTTATGACCAACCTAGACAGTATATTAAAAAGCAGAGACATTCCATCAGCAGATGAATGGATAAGAAAGCTATGGTACATATATACAATAGAGTATTACTCAGCCATTGAAAAGAATACATTTGAATCAGTTCTAATGAGGTGGATGAAACTGGAACCAATTATACAGAGTGAAGTAAGCCAGAAAGAAAAACACCAATACAGTATACTAACACATATATATGGAACTTAGAAAGATGGTAATGATAACCCTGTATGTGAGACAGCAAAAGAGACACAGATGTATAAAACAGCCTTTTGGACTCTGTGGGAGAGGCAGAGGGTGGGATGATTTGGGAGAATGGCATTGAAACATGTATAATATCATATAAGAAACAAATCGCCAGTCTAGGTTAGATGCAGGATACAAGATGCCTGGGGCTGGTGCACTGGGATGACCCAGAGGGAGGTATGGGGAAGGAAGTGGGAGGGGAGTTCAGGATTGGGAACATATGTACACCCGTGGTGGATTCATGTTGATGTATGGCAAAACCAATACAATGTTGTAAAGTAATTAGCCTCCAATTAAAATAAATAAATTTAAATTAAAAAAATTTTTTTAAAGCAGAGACATTACTTTGCCAACAAAGGTCCATCTAGTCAAGGCTATGGTTTTTCCATTAGTCATGTATGGATGTAAGAGTTGGACTGTAAAGAAAGCTGAGTGCCGATGAGTGCTTTTGAACTGTGATGTTGGAGAAGACTCTTGAGAGTCCCTTGGACTGCAAGGAGGTCCAGCCAGTCCATCCTAAAGGAAATCAGTCCTGGGTGTTCATTGGAAGGACTGATGTTGAAGCTGAAACTCCAATACTTTGGCCACCAGATGGGAAGAACTGACATTTGAAAAGACCCTGATTCTGGGAAAGATTGAGGGCAGGAGGAGAATAGGATGACAGAGGATGAGATTCTTGAATGATATCACTGACTCCTTGGACATTTGTTTGGGTAAACTCCAGAAGTTGGTGATGGGCAGGGAGGCCTGGCATGCTACAGTTCATGGGTTCACAAAGAGTCAGACACAACTGAGTGACTGAACTGAACTGATCTCTTCAACAACTTTGCAATTCTTGTTCAGTCACTCACTCATGTCCAACTCTTTGTGACCCCATGGACCAGGACTGCCAGGCTCCCCTGTCCTTCACCATCTGCCAGAGCTTGCTCAAACTCATATCCATGAAGTCAGTGATGCCATCCAACCACCTTATCCTCTGTTGTCCCTTTCTGTTCCTGCCATTAACCTTTCCCAGCATCAGGGTCTTTCCCAATGAGTCTGCTCTTTGCATCAGATGACCAAAGTATTGGAGCTTCAGCATCAGCCCTTCCAATGAATATTCAGGATTGATTTCCTTTAGTATTGACTGGTTTCATCTCCTTGCAGTCCAAGGAACTCTCAAGAGTTTTCCCCAGCACCACAGTTCAAAATCATCAGTCTTCAGCACTCAGCCTTCTCTATGGTCCAACTCTCACATCCATACATGACTACTGGAAAAAACACAGCTTTGACTATACGGATCTTTGTTGGCAAAGTAATGTCTCTGCTTTTTAATATACTGCCTACGTTTGTCAGTGGAGAAAGCAATGACAACCCAGTCCAGGACTCTTGCCTGGAGAATCCCAGGGACGGCGGAGGCTGGTGGGCTGCTGTCTATGGGGTCACACAGAGCTGGACACGACGTAAGCGACGCAGCAGCAGCGGCAACAGGTTTATCAGAGCTTTTCTTCCAAGGAGCTAACGTCTTTTAATTTCATGGCTGCAGTTACCATCTGCAGTGATTTTGGAGCCCAAGAAAATAAAATCTGTCACTGTTTCCATCGTTTCTCCATCTTTTTGCCATCTAAGTGTAATTCTAGGTAAGTGCAATTACTAACTTTAGACATTTTATTATATAGAAGGGTAGCATACAGCTAACATAGATAAATGAAAAGATTGGCTTGTTATGCTCATTCTACTTATTCCAACTCCACCCACTTTCCATAGGGTAAGATCCAAGGAAATGAAATATGGAAGGGCAATGGAGAGGTGCAGCCTTTGTTTCCAGGCTGAACGTTATAGAGAGCTCAGCAGTCCTGACTAGGTCCCTGGAGTGACAATCCTGCTCACTCTGCTGTGGACTGACCCTGCTCACATTCCAGAAATATTAATCCACTAAAACGCATTCATCACCTTCTACCAAAATGGCTGTGGGAGGCCAAGAAGTGTATAATGTCTGGATTTTTTTTCTTTTCATCCTAGTAATTTGGTTTCTAAGTAAAAGAGAAGGCAGTTTGCTAAGAAGTCATTCCATAACAAAGAAGCTTTATAAGTCCATTTGCTCTACCCAGAAAAAAAGTGGAGCCTGTACTTAGATTAAATATCGGATCACATCCTGTGTCACATGGAGTGGTATGGAGTAATGCTTGATCACTGGCACCAAATGATAACTCTTTGGAAGAGTCACTCATTTATCTGTTTGGGGGAGTAATTAAAAAACCTAATGAAGCTAATTCTTCAAGAAGAAAGGCCATATCCTGTCAGGCATACAAAGATAAATTCCTGATCCACCCTCTACCCACCCTGTACAGACACACACCCACATACACAAACACACACACACACAAGTCCATTAAGAAGGCTGTACCAGAACATGCCCCTGGCACAGTCCCCAAGCCACACAGCACAGAGCCCAGGAGGCACCAAGGTTTGGGAATGCCAAACCACATCCCGGGATTTTCTAGTTTATTCTCGTTTCTCTCTGCCTTTCAGCTGGAGGCCAAAAGAAGAGCACTATTTAGCTGGATGATGTTTCTCACTATCACTACCCAGAAATCAACTCTATCCCTCACCTGGGTGGGGAAAAAAATACATTTTTCCCTAAAGCTTATAGGGAGTTTGTGCTCCCTTGTAAAAAAGATGAGGCAAAAATTAGGAAATCCTACGGAGTCAATGGCAATCTTAAGATCAACTTCATTCTCATCTGCTCAAATTTGTTTTTACAAAAATCAATACAATTTTAACATAAATCTTAAAAACCATACATTTATTTGGCAGGAAGTAATCCAAATCAGGAAATTTTACAAATAAGAAGTTCTCGTTTTGAGAGGCATGGCCAGGACTTGAACCCACATATTCTGACTACCAGTCAAAAATTTTTTCCACTCTACTCTGTTGCTTTTCTAATAATGATGCATACAAATATTTTAAGACAATTTTAAAGAAAATCTCATTAAAATCATCATGTTTTAATTCACAACCAAATAATTTTGCTGAGCAATTATTTAATAGAACACATCTGTGTCTCCCTGTAAAACCATCAGTGGTATTTACAGCTTTACTTAAATAAACACTGCAGGAATAAATGAAATTAACTAATCAGAGTTTCCTGCCTTGGATTTGTACTGTATAAGTCAATTGTTTCCATGTATTTAGAAAAAAAACAGTTTAATGCTTATTAACAAAGAGAAGCTAAAAATGGTGAAAATTTTATTTTCTTAAATTTCAAGGTATATGTTATAGAGAAAGTAGAAAAGACCTGTTATCTAATAAACATAATTACCTATGTCCAGAGGCCCTCCATCTGAATTAGACTTCATATCCCATCTTCATGTGTCATGCTGCTATCACAGCTCACATTGATGCCACTGTAAATGCTTTGACAGCAACTTTGTTCACTAAGCATTTGGCTTCATTGTTCTGTTTATTCATTGTGGTGGTTTTAAAAAAAGAAAAGGATAAACTGACTGCATCTCCAAAGGAAGCATTAGCCTTCCACTATCTTCTATTGCAAATTCTTCTGTGAGCACAACTTACCAAACCTAGTGTCTGTGCCAAGATAATAAACAAATAAAAAGGAAAACAATGGCCTGCAGCTGGGAAGAAGAGCAGAATCGATGTATTATTTGACTTAGAAACATGAGTTCTGATTAAAACAAATGATTAAAGAAATCTTCAAGTTTGGCCACAAATTTCCCAGTATGCTTGGATTTGCCAACTTATGTCATCAACAAGGGTCTAAGTTGAAGGAAAATTCCTGTATTGACTAGACAGCTGTCTTTTCAATAATGAAAGCTGTTGGAAATTGTCTCCTATCTCATATTCCCTTAAGCTTTTCCTATACATGACTGAGCCATAATCAGCTCATCAATTGACATGCTTCACAATGGCTTAAAAGGATGTCCTATTTGTCTAAAGAAATGCTTTAACATGTATGTTGACATACACATACTATATTCTCTCTGTTCTTTCTTGTTTCCCCTTACAAAGAGCTCACAGAATTACATAGGCCCCTTGAGACCATCAGTCATCTAATTATGCCACTTGACTGAAGAAAACCGAGATAGAGTCTTACACTTGGTCCATTTTTTGTTTCCTAACATTATATTGCTGTTGCCCATTCTCATTACTAACCACAATAAGTTGTGATCATCCAGGAGTAATGTAATAGGTACCATAATAAAAACAGCGCAAGTTTCATTACCCTACAAGAAATTATACTTAAGCAGTTCCAGCTCTTAACCAATGGCCCAGTTCTAAAGAAATATTTAATAACAAAATTTTAACTCAACAAAATATTTGACTGTCTCCTTACAGCTAATTGTGATTGCATGTAATTCATTTGTTTGTTTATTCAACCCACCACTTTTTGAGTACCAGGTAGTGTTCTAGGAACTGGAAACCTTACCATGAACAAGAAAGTAGATCACTAAGATAAGTAGATTAATAGAGGAATTTTAACTTTTCAACTAATGGCAAAGACCCCCTAAGCAACAATGCAACAGAAAATGGTTGCTTCAGAGATGTGGAAGATGGGACAACTTTAGGTTGAATGGACAGGGAAAGTCTTTCAGAGAAATTACCTTGAGCCTAGGCCTGAATGACAAAACGCAGGCAGGAGGAACATTCCAGCAAAGGAAACAAAGTGGAGTGACCTATGAGATGGTACACATGCCGTTCTTTCTATGTAGCTCTTCTCCAAACAGCTGGATGTGAAGCAAACTCTCTGCCTCCAGGCCTGCTTCTGGGCAAAATTAGATGTAGGCAAAATTTGTCTTTGGAGTCTAATGTCCTTCTACCCACCCTTCTGAATTCCTTCTACCTACCTTTTATTGCACATTAGTAAAGACTCTTACTCCTTGGAAGGAAAGTTATGACCAACCTAGATAGCATATTCAAAAGCAGAGAGATTACTTTGCCAACAAAGGTCCATCTAGTCAAGGCTATGGTTTTTCCAATAGTCATGTATGGATGTGAGAGTTGGATTGTGAAGAAAGTTGAGTGCCGAAGAATTGATGCTTTTGAACTGTGGTGTTGGAGAAGACTCCTGAGAGTCCCTTGGACTGCAAGGAGATCTAACTAGTCCATTCTAAAGATCAGTCCTGGGTGTTCTTTGGAAGGAATGATAAAGCTGAGACTCCAGCACTTTGGTCAGCTCATGCAAAGAGTTGACTCATTGGAAAAGACTCTGATGGTGGGAGGGATTGGGAGCAGGAGGAGAAGGGGACAACAGAGGATGAGATGGCTGAATGGCATCACCGACTCAACGACGTAAGTCTGAGTGAACTCCAGGAGTTAGTGATGGATGAGGAGGCCTGGCGTGCTGCAGTTCATGGAGTCGCAAAGAGTCGGACACGACTGAGTGACTGAACTGAACTGAACTGAATTGAAAGTAATGCTTAAAATTCTCCAAGCCAGGCTTCAGCAATACATGAACTGTGAAATTCCAGATGTTCAAGCTGGTTTCAGAAAAGGCAGAGGAACCAGAGATCAAATTGCCAATATCCACTGGATCACTGGAAAAGCAAGAGAGTTCAAGAAAGTTCTATTTCTGCTTTATTGACTATGCCAAAACCTTTGACTGCATGGATCACAATAAACTGTGGAAAATTCTGAAAGAGATGGCAATACCAGACCACCTGACCTGCCTCTTGAGAAACCTATATGCAGGTCAGGAAGCAACAGTTAGAACAGGACATGGAACAGACTGGTTCCAAATAGGAAAAGCAGTACGTCAATCCTGTATATCGTCACCTTGCTTATTTAACTTATATGCAGAGTACATCATGAGAAATGCTGGACTGGAGGAAGCACAAGCTGGAATCAAGAACGCCGGGAGAAATATCAATAACCTCAGAAATGCAGATGACACCACCCTTATGGCAGAAAGTGAAGAAGAAATAAAGAGCCTCTTGATGAAGATGAAAGAGGAGAGTGAAAAAGTTGGCTTAAAGCTCAACATTCAGAAAACTAAGATCATGGCATCTGGTCCCATCACTTCATGGGAAATAGATGGGGAAACAGTGGAAACAGTGGCAGAGTTTATTTTTCTGGGCTCCAAAATCACTGCAGATGGTGATTGCAGCTATGAAATTAAAAGACACTTATTCCTTGGAAGGAAAGTTACGACCAACCTAGACAGCATATTAAAAAACAGAGCCATTACTTTGCCAACAAGAGTCCGTCTAGTCAAGGCTATGGTTTTTCCAGTGGTCATGTATGGATGTGAGAGTTGGACTATAAAGAAAGCTGAGTGCCAATGAATTGATGCTTTTAAACTGTGGTGTTGGGAAGACTCTTGAGAGTCCCTTGGACTGCAAGGAGATCCAACCAGTCCATCCTAAAGGAGATCAGTCCTGAGTGTTCATTGGCAGGACTGATGTTGAAGCTGAAACACCAATACTTTGGCCACCTGATGTAGAGAGCTGACTCATTGGAAAAGACCCTGATGCTGGGAAAGATTGAGGGCAGGAGGAGAAGGAGACGACAAAGGATGAGATGCTTGGATGGCAGCACCGACTCAATGGACATGGATTTGGGTCGTCTCTGGGAGTTGGTGATGGACAGGGAGGCCTGGTGTGCTGCAGTTCATGGGATCACAGAGAGCCAGACATGACTGAGCAACTGAACTGAATTAAACCCTTTACTGATGCCTAAGACTGTATCCCCAAATCAATCCTCATCACCTTTCTCTTCCCACCAACCAGCATGTCCTGCAGGTAAAGTTACACTGAAATGCAGGGCTTTTCAAACTCCTCCAGTGAAAACCCCACTGCTTAGTGGCATGAACCCATGCACAGGGCTCAGCACATGCCTGGTCTGTGCTGTGTCCTTCAAGGCTCTCCAGAAATGCAGAATCCAACCAGAAAGCCTCTATGTACAGACAAACATCAGAGAATCTCAGGAAGATATTCCTTAACCATGTAAGAGTGACCCACACCATGGTTAAGTCACATTAATAGGAGCTCCTTAAAAAGGAAGCATCATCACAGGTAGATAATGGCTGTATTAACTTAGACATATTATTTTGATAGGGAAAGATTGAGGGCAGGAGGAGAAGGAGACGACAAAGGATGAGATGCTTGGATGGCAGCACCGACTCAATGGACATGGATTTGGGTCGACTCTGGGAGTTGGTGATGGACAGGGAGGCCTGGTGTGCTGCAGTTCATGGGATCACAGAGAGCCAGACATGACTGAGCAACTGAACTGAATTAAACCCTTTACTGATGCCTAAGAATGTATCCCAAATCAATCCTCATCACCTTTCTCTTCCCACCAACCAGCATGTCCTGCAGGTAAAGTTACACTGAAATGCAGGGCTTTTCAAACTCCTCCAGTGAAAACCCCACTGCTTAGTGGCATGAACCCATGCACAGGGCTCAGCACATGCCTGGTCTGTGCTGTGTCCTTCAAGGCTCTCCAGAAATGCAGAATCCAACCAGAAAGCCTCTATGTACAGACAAACATCAGAGAATCTCAGGAAGATATTCCTTAACCATGTAAGAGTGACCCACACCATGGTTAAGTCACATTAATAGGAGCTCCTTAAAAAGGAAGCATCATCACAGGTAGATAATGGCTGTATTAACTTAGACATATTATTTTGATCATGTATTTTTCAGTTTTGCCTTCCTTCCTCAAAGATTAGAATCACACCTAATATTTCTCTATAATTTTAAGCTCCTCTTACCATGTTAAACATCCTGGCAGCTATTTCTTACTAACTAGATAATTTTGAGAAAAACTCTAACTTGCTATCATAATCAGGTTATTCAAGAAATTCATCAGTTTCATGTAAGAGCCATGCTTGACCTTCTTATCTCATTATCATCATATCCCATTTTAAAGAGACAGGAACTAAGACTCAGAGAAATCCCATGATGACCTAAGATTAAGGCAGACTTGGATTTTGTTTTTTTTGAGTTTGTTTTTTACACCAAACTGAAGCATGACTGTTTGCAACTTATTTTACTAGGTATAATATATGCAATCTTGGCATAACATCAGATAACCTTAGAAAACAGTTGTTAAGGGTGAGTAGGACAAATGGTCTTCCCTTGTAGCTCAGTCGATAAAGAATTTGCTGGCAGTGCAGGAGACCCAGGTTCGATCCCTGGGTTGGGAAGATCCCTTGGAGAAGGAAATGGCAACCCACTCCAGTATCCTTGCCTGGAAAATCTCATGGACAGAGGAACCTGGTGGATTGCTGTCCATGAGGTCGCAAAGAGTCGAGCATGACTGAGTGACTGACAAACACAGGGACAAATCTTTATAACATATAACAAAGGAGAATTAGAATGAGACTTCAAAGGCAGAGAGTCAGAGCTATAAAGACTGGCAGACAGCATACACAGTTCATAACATAATCTGAAGAGGCCGATTTTATCATTTTCCAACTTATTTTCAAGCATCATTGTAATTATTACCCATAAACTGAAAGGCTACCAAACATGGCTAAAACAGGTAGTGTAACCACTAGCAAGACACTTAACTACCTCCAGAGCTTCATTATAGGATGTGTGAGATGGACTGTCTGATCAATTAATTCAATTCTAGCTCCATAACTGTATGGACAGTCAGTTTAGCACAACTAGGCTTCAGCAATACGTGAACCGTGAACTTCCTGATGTTCAAGCTGAGTTTAGAAAAGACAGAGGAACCAGAGATCAAATTGTCAAAATACGCTGGATCCTGGAAAAAGCCAGAGAGTTCTAGAAAAACATCTATTTCTGCTTTATTGACTATGCCAAAGCCTTTGACTGTGTGGATCACAGTAAACTGTGGAAAATTCTGAGAGTGATGGGAATACCAGAACACTTGACCTGCCTCTTGAAAAATCTGTATGCAGGTCAGGAAGCAACAGTTAGAACTGGACATGGAACAACAGACTGGTTTCAAATAGGAAAAGGAGTACACCAAGGCTGTATATTGTCACCCTGCTTATTTAACTTCTATGCAGAGCACATTATGAGAAACACTGGACTGGAAGAAGCACAAGCTGGAATCAAGATTGCCGGGAGAAATATCAATAAACTCAGATATGCAGATGACACCACCCTTATGGCAGAAAGTGAAGAGGAACTCAAAAGCCTCTTAATAAAAGTGAAAGAGGAGAGTGAAAAAGTTGGCTTAAAGTTCAACATTCAGAAAACGAAGATCATGGCATCTTGTCCCATCACTTCACGGGAAATAGACGGGGAAACTGTGGAAACAGTGTCAGACTTTATTTTTCTGGGCTCCAAAATCACTGCAGATGGTGGTTGCAGCCATGAAATTAAAATACGCTTACCCTTGGAAGAAAAGTTATGACCAACCTAGATAGTATATTCAAAAGCAGAGACATTACTTTGCCAACTAAGGTCCGTCTAGTCAAGGCTATCAGAGAAGGCAATGGCACCCCACTCCAGTAGTCCTGCCTGGAAAATCCTATGGACGGAGGGGCCTGGAAAGCTGCAATCCATGGGGTTGCTGAGGGTCGGACACGACTGAGCAACTTCACTTTCACTTTTCAGTTTCATGCATTGGAGAAGGAAATGGCAACCCACTCTAGTGTTCTTGCCTGGAGAATCCCAGGGATGGGGGAGCCTGGTGGGCTGCCATCTATGGGTTCACAGAGAGTCGGACATGACTGAAGTAACTTAGCAGCAGCAGCAGTCAAGGCTATGGTTTTCCCAGTGGTCATGTATGGATGTGAGAGTTGGACTGTGAAGAAGGCTGGGCACCAAAGAATTGACGCTTTTGAACTGTGGTTGTTGGAGAAGACTCTTGAGAGTCCTTTGGACTGCAAGGAGATCCAACCAGTCCATTCTGAAGGAGATCAGCCCTAGGATTTCTTTGGAAAGAATGATGTTAAAGCTGAAACTCCAGTACTTTGGCCACCTCATGCGAAGAGTTGACTCATTGGAAAAGACTCTGATGCTGGGAGGGATTGGGGGCAGGAGGAGAAGGGGACGACCGAGGAGGAGATGGCTGGATGGCATCACTGACTTGATGGACGTGAGTCTGAGTGAACTCTGGGAGATGGTGATGCACAGGGAGGCCTGGCGTGCTGCAATTCATGGGGTTGCAGAGTCAGACACGACTGAGCGACTGAACTGAACTGAATGCAACAAAGTTCCATTTGAAAAGAAAAGTAGAGGGGCTTCCCTGAGGGTTCTATGGTAAAGAAACTACCAATGCAGGAGACATTGGTTCAATCCCAAGTCGGGTTACTGGTCCAGGAAGATCCCACATGCAACTGAGCCCACATGCCAAAACTGCTGAGTCCTCACTCTAGAATCCACCAGCCACAGCTACTGAACCCCACACACTTAGACCCTGTGCTCAGCAGCAAGATGGGCCTGGGAAGTGAGAAGCCTGCACAGCAATGGAGACCCAACACAGCCAAAAATAAATAAAAGTATAAGAAAAGAAAGGTCTAAAATAAATGGGAACTGTGTTTTTCAAATGCATTATGAAATGTGCATTTCAAATGTGCCAGAATTCAATACACCAATAAGTGAGCCATAAATACTTGAGATGCTAGGAGTATGTATGATCTACTTTTCCTTCTCCTTATTCTTTCTCTTCATAATTTTATTTTCTATGTTTTAATAATAGCCACATTAATTTTATAATGCAAACATGTTTTTAAAAAAGACTTAGTTGATGAGAACTTGGGACAATAATAAGATCTCCAAGTTCAGTTGAGACTCATGAAAGCCCAGAATCATGGGAGGTGCCCTTTTTTTACCAGGAAGGCTGTTTGTCTCAAGTCCATGTACCCTCTGGCCTTTAAGACAAGCTATTTGCTCAAAGCTATCTGAGATATTTTGGTAATACATATATATATATATTGGAAAATGCAACAATTAATAAACTGGTACATGTTTGCTAAGTCACTTCAGTCATGCCCAACTCTTTGCAACCCTTTGGACTGCAGCCCACCAGGCTCCTCTGTCCCTGGGGTTCTCCGGGCAAGAACACTGGAGTGACTTGCCATGCCCTCCTCCAGGGGGTCTTCCCAACCCAGGGATCGAACCTGAGTCTCTTATGTCTCCTGCACTGGCAGGCAGGTTCTTTACCACTAGCGCCACCTGGGAAGTCCAATAAACTGGTAATAAACTGTTCATGTGGAGAGCATTAAGTGAAACTATTGAATCTGGCCGTTTGGGGAAGAGGCTGAGGAGGAAGAGACGCTGCTGATGTAGCCGCTTTCCCTGCAAGAGGTCAAGGACTTTAAAAAGCCCAAGGTGAACCATGTGAACCACGCACTCCAAGCAGAGAATTGAAACTTGCTTACAAGTGCCTGGTAAGGAACTGGACTTTGCAAGAGCCTTTGATGAAACTTGGCTGACTTTCTCAGGTCTGAGAGCATGGCATCTGGGGTTTGTTTACACAGATTGGGATAAGGAGCAATTTACATCTCAAATACATATTTGCTTTCAAAAGAATCAACTTCAGATGGTTTGGAGGTTTTATTTGAAGCCCCCGCCAAGGAAACACTCTCATCCTTCAGTTCTGACTGTCACAAGGCAGTGGGGTTTCCATAGGTGTTCCAGGGTCCTAGTATCCCAGGGTCACACAAGGAGCCAAATATCGTGCAGGGGATAGTTGCACACAACCAAGAATTGCTCTGCCCAAAATGCCAATGTCCTGAGTAAAATAAGCCAGCCACAAAAAGACAAATACTTATGAGTCCACTTACACGAGATGCCGAGAGTAGTTAAACCCATGGCGACAGAAAGCAGAATGGCGGTTGCCAGGGAGTAACAATACAGGAGAATAAGGAGTTATTAGTGAAAGGTACAGGGTTTCAGTTTTGCAGAATGAAGAGTCCGGGAGGTGGGCAGTGGTGACAGGTGCACCCCCATGTGAGTATATTTACTACCACTAAGCTGTAAACTTGTAATAGTAAATTTACGCTACATATATTTCACTGCAATTAAAAACAATTGTTAAAAATGCAGTGGCATCTCCAGCTAAGACACATTAAATCTCAGCCTAATCCTGAATCTATCCAATTGAACCTCAGAGCCAAAGCACGGGCTCCATTGTCTTGGTCACTCAGCACTGACCAGGGTATAGTTCCAGCAGCTCATCCCATGCAGGGCCCAGGGCCAAAGAGGTTAGCGTCTCATGAGATGTAAACAGTAACGATCCCTTGCAGCTCACATTCTTGTGAGATATATGAAGAGACTTCACTCCTTTCGGCTTAAGATCTCAGAGAACACCTCATTTGGTTCCAAATATGATTGTCTGTATAAAACTCTTTTTAAATTGTAAAACAGTATATAAATAAGTTATTGTACTTCTTACTCAATACAGACTCTCCATCCAATTCCTGGCAATTAAGACATTCTACCATGACCAGAATGGAAGGGCTTTCTCTGGCAGAGCCTAAGTTTCTCAGGACACAGTAGTTATACATTAAGGAGGAAGACACATTCAATTTGCATGATGGCATGCACTATCAAAAATGTAGACTTTTACACATCATGAGGAAAAATATGATGCCTATAGGAAAATGGGAAGATACTTAAACAGCAATTTCTAAAGAAATACAACTGGGCAGACAAATGTATGGGAATGTGTTCAACTTCATCAGCAATCCAAAAAATGCTAATTAAATAATTAAGATATTTAGGTTCCTTGACAAGATTAGAAATGATGTCACTGGACCAGTAGCCCTCTTCTTCCCTTCCTCAGTTTATTCTCCAACAGAGAATAAACTTGTTGACCAAGAAAAGTCTCTGTTGAAACTGTCATCTCACAGATCGCCTTGGTATTTGCAAAGAAAGAAACAGAAAAGAGCATGTACTTTCCTATTCCTTCAGCCCCTAAAGTATATTGATCTGGAAACAGGAATAAAACTAATTCTATGCTACACACAAAGACAAAATAGCCTGCATATTCTAAGACAAAAAATATAATAATAATAATTTTGTTCTCTTTAGAAGTTTAGACTATCCAGTGCCCGAGAATGAAAACTTAACTTTGGGAGATTGCTGAGTACTTGCTGGGTTTCACAGGAGTAATGGGGAGAAAAACCAGCCCACTGCCTACCCATCACCCATCACAAAGGACACAAGGCTAGAAAAGAGGGCTCCCCACTCACTCTCAGCTGGCTGAGAGAGATTCATGCTCCAAACCTTCAGGGGAAGAAGACCTTAACTTCTTTCTAACTGTTTGCCCTTTGAACTCCAAGAAAATCAGATTGTAAAGAATCTGCCTACAATGCAGGAGACCCAGGTTCAATCTCTCGGTTGGAAAGATACCTTGGAGAAGGAAACGGCAATCCACTCCAGTATTCTTGCCTAGGGAATTCCATGGACAGAGGAGTCTGGCAAGCTACAGTTCATGGGGTCACAAAGAGTCGGACACGACTGAGCAGCTACATTTCACTTTCACTAAGTACATTATTCTATTTCCCACTTCCTTTGTTTAATTCCCTTTTTCATATTGTCTGGGCCCATTAATAAGGTTGCAGAAAGCTAGTTTCATGGGTCTTGGGGAGACTGAGGCACAGGATATACAGAAAGGGTCTCCACTGAAGTCTGAGGGGGTAGGTATGGGGGTAGGCAGCCAGTTGAGGGGATCGCATCCTAAAGTTCCAGCCAATGGCAAGTACCAGCAATTCTGTAAATCTCCTTTGGGCAGGAATTAGGTCCTCTTCATGCCTGTATTGTGTTCAGCATTAGACCCAATGCCTTATCTGTAAGCACGGCTCAGATCAACTTTCATGGTAACTATGAAGTGACACTTTCCTTTAAATTATGTAAAAATTGACTCTTGTTTTCCTGCAGATATTCCCCTTCTAACCAGGAACTTAGTAAATCATGATATTAACTAAAATACTCAGTGGTGGGTTACAAATGGCCCTGGGGACAGAAGTGGGAAAACCTCTTGAGACAAAAACATCCCATCCCCACTTCCCCTGGAGCGAACTATGCATGGCCCAGTTTTAGTCAAGATACTTCACATCGCTCATGGATTATAAGGCTGCATTTCATTAGGAGATGGCTGGGAATTTATGTCAATCTGGATTCTGGTCAGGTTCTCAAAGCCAAGTGCTGACAGTGGGTGAGACACTTCGTGCCCAGCTCTCCTGGAATGAAAGAAAACAGCCTGTCTGTAGAAAACAGGTGGACATCATTAACATGAGAGCCAAATATTCATTGGATAAAAAGTAACTTCTCTCCCTTCACAGGAGGCAGAAGATGAGCCTGTCAGGAAATGCCCTTTAAATCAGGGCTTAGAAAGTTGGAGAAGTTGCAAAATTCTCTTCAGTACTATCACCTCCCTGGAGTCCACAAAACCATTTAACAATGACACAGCTAGTGACTTTGGTGCCATTTGGTTTTGAGAAATAAGTGGAATCCCCTGATGTAATATTTTCCTTTATTTAAAACATTAGCTATTGTCAAGAGTGCTGTCGTAGCACCAGATGTCTAGAACTACCTTCGGGATGGATCAGATCTCAGGCCAGAAGGGCATCTTTCAACTATGGAGAGGGAAAAACAGACATGCATTCCAGTGCTCTGTGTCAGAACAGCTCCGGCATGCTAACAATCTCCCACGACATCTGCTATAACCACTCCACTGGCACCTAATAAATGTTTGTCCTTTGACCCCACAGGCGACATGCCCTCTCCCATCAGCAACCATAAATGAGGAGAGAAAGATATGAAGAGTATTCCTACGTCTACAATCACAAATTAAACTGGATAGACAGCAGGGTCAGTGGGATGCAAAAATCTCTCAATGCATTTATGATTATGTGTGTATGCTAAGTGGCTTCAGTTGTGTCCAACTCTGTGTGACCCTATGGACAGGGTTTACCAGGTTCCTCTGTCCACAGGATTCTCCAGGCAAGAAAACTAGAGTGGATTGCCATCCCCTTCTCCAGGAGATCTTTCCAGTGCAGGGATCAAAACTGTGTCTCTTACATCTACTGCTCTGTGGGATTTTTGCATGCCACTGACCTAAACTAAATCCCTTATGATTACACAGTGGAAGTGAGAAATAGATTTAAAGGCCTAGATCTGATACATAGAGTGCCTGAAGAACTATGGAATGAGGCTCGTGACATTGTACAGGAGACAGGGATCAAGACCATCCCCATGGCAAAGAAATGCAAAAAAGCAAAATGGCTGTCTAGGGAAGCCTTACAAATAGCTGTGAAAAGAAGAGAAGCAAAAAGCAAAGGAGAAAAGAAAAGATACAAGCATCTGAATGCAGAGTTCCAAAGAATAGCAAGAAGAGATAAGAAAGCCTTCTTCAGCGATCAATGCAAAGAAATAGAGGAAAAGAACAGAATGGGAAAGACTAGAGATCTCTTCCAGAAAATTAGAGATACCAAGGGAACATTTCATGCAAAGATGGGCTCGATAAAGGACAGAAATGGTATGGACCTAACAGAAGCAGAAGATATTAAGAAGAG
>SJXQ01008892.1:496649-539270 GCA_006408695.1 Aepyceros melampus | reverse complement strand
GCCCCGCTGCTGTCCCCTTCTGGCACCATCACCAGCACTATTCTCTTCTGGAGCTCTAGGCTTTATTCAGACACTAACACTTTATTTTCACCCCAACCCTATAAGGCAGATAACATAGACCCCATTTAGTTTTGATGGAGATGGAGATTGAGAACATTGACATTACTTGCGTGAGTCCCATGCTAATGAAGGGAGTGCGTGCGTGCTAAGGCGCTTCAGTCTTGTCTGACTCTCTGTGACGCCATGGACTGTAGCCCACCAGGTTCCTCTGGCCATGGGATCCTCCAGGGAAGAATACTGCAGAGGGTTGTCTCGTACTCCTCCAGGGGATCTTCCTGACCTAGGGATCGAACCCACGTCTCTTATGTCTCCTGCATTGGCAGGGGCTCCTTTATCTCTAGCGCCATATCAGTTGTCCACCGCCCACATACTCAGTTTGCTGGGGGATGCAACAGGAAGCACCCTACAATAACACAGAGGACAAAACCTTAGTGACAATTCGCTATATTTATATCAGTGCTTACATATCCGGAAGCATCTTTATATTTGTTAAGTTATATAAGCTTATAGCAAGGGTGTATTATCATGGTGTGGTGGCTCAGTGGTAAAGAATCTGCCTGCCAATTCAGGAAATGCCAGAAATGCGGGATTGATCCCTGGGTCTGGAAGATCCCTGGAGGAGGAAATGGCAACGCACTCCAATATTCTTGCCTGGAAAATCCCATGGACAGAGGAGCCTGACGGGCTACAGTCCACAGGGTCACAAAGAGTCAGACACAACTGAACACACATATACAACACACACACACACACACAC
This sequence comes from Aepyceros melampus, assembly GCA_006408695.1. Taxonomy (NCBI): domain Eukaryota; kingdom Metazoa; phylum Chordata; class Mammalia; order Artiodactyla; family Bovidae; genus Aepyceros; species Aepyceros melampus. The sequence continues at coordinate 538,453 of SJXQ01008892.1, read as the reverse complement.
ATGATCACAGTCAGATTAAAACAAGTTTTGCTGGAGATCTCAGTCCCAAAATCAACGTGCAATAAATTAAGCGTCTGATAGCACATTTCCAAAACCAATCAAGTGTGATGTAGGTTTTTTCCGGGGCCTGTGGTCAATTTTGGGCCATCTTCCTCCTGGACACAGGCATGCGAAAAGCTAAACTGTAAAGTGCCTGTATTCAAATGGCCAAAGGATAATACTAGGACATTTGCTGAATTGGAAATAGCTTTTTTTCTTTTTTATTAAAAAGGTTTTTTTAGCTGTTTATTTTGTACTAGAGTATAGTTGATTAACGATGCTATGTTAGTTGTAGGTGTACAGAAAAGTGATTCCACTGTGTGCAGACATGAATCTATTCAGGAAACGGCACTTTTGAAAACAAAGGTTTATACCTGAGTGGGCTTCCCTGGTGTCTCAGTGCTAAAGAGTCCAAGTGCAATGCAGCAGCTGCAGGAGACCTGGGTTTGATCTCTGGGTCAGGAAGATCCTCTGGAGGAGGAAATGGCAACCCACTCCAGTACCCTTGCCTGGAGAATCCCAAGGACAGAGGAGCCTGGTGGGTTACAGGCCATAGAATCACAAAGAGTCAGACATGACTGAAGTGACGTAGCACGCACATATTTGGGTGTCCCAGATAACTGATTCAGTTCCTGATTGGCTACTTCCTGCAGGTCAGGTGCTGGGCTGGTGTGGATACAAGGTGAATGAGACACAGGTCCAGCCTGTGACTACTCCCCTCTGGTGAGAAAGCCAGGTCCCCAGGGAGTGTCGACCCAAGAACAGCTGTGCACCCAGACCTCCATCGGCACAGAGGAGAAGCATCAGCGTGGAGCCCAGAAGCATTTTCAGGCTGAGGGGCTCTTGTGCTGAGCTCTGAAGCATAAATCGCAGCTGATCAGATGTAAAGGAGACTAGGGAAAAGGTCAGGCCAAGTGAACAGCACACAGCAACTTCGTGGAGGCTGGAAGTCCAGGATCAAGGTGCCGGCTGACTCAGTTTCTGGAGAAATCTTCTTCCTGCTTGTAGAGGGCCACCTTCTCCAGGTGTGCTCATAACACCCTCCAGAACTGCGAGGAATAAGCACTTGTTGCTTAAGGCCCCTGTCTGCAGTACTCTGTTATGGCAGCCTGAGACAAGTTCCCTGAAACCCTATCCTTTCTAGGTCAGGAGGGCGTATTCACTGCTGTGATTTTCCAGCACCAGTGTGGGTAACTCACACAGCTCAAACCTAGCACATCCCACATGGCTAGCTTGATCTGCCTTCACTCCTCACGCTTCAAACCTGTTCCTGTTCTGTTTTTCTCCCTTCTGAGTAAAAGTCACTCCCATTCCTTTACTTTGCTAACTGCCTTTCAGCTACTCAAGCTTTCTTTAGGTTCCTGAAATGTCACCACCCCAGGGCCTTTGCCTATGCTGCTTTCTCTACTTGGGACGGGCTGGTCGCCACACTCTACTTGGCTCCAACTCATGCTCAGAGAGGCAATCCTGGATACCATATCAGTCTGTCTTATACAACTACATTCTTTTTCATCACAGAACTCACTGCAGTTTAAAATTGCTTATTTATTTGTGGATTTAAGTAATTAATAATATCTGCCTCATCTCTCCACCAGATGGTATCCTCCAGGAGGGCATGAACCGTCTATTTTATCCATCACTGTAGCTGGTACTCAGTAGGCCCTTCCTGAGATAGTGGCTCTCTAGCTTGGCTGGATGTTGGAATCAGCTGGAAATTTTTAAAAATTCTGATACCTGTGTGTTTCCCCTAGAATTTTTGATTCAACTGGACACTTCTTTTTTTTTTTTTTCTTGGTAAAGCTCCTTCAGGAGGTTCTAATGTTCAACAAAGTTCAAGATTGCTAAAAACTCATATTTTTGGACCTACAACTGGATATATGGAATTGTCTTTGTGGGTAGAAGCTTGAGGATTTGCACTTAGATAGACTACCCAGGAAATTGTCATGCAGGCTCAAGTTTGAGGCCCAAGGGTCCTGGGAGCCAGAACAGAGTGGTTGTGGAAGAGACCTCAGTGGGCAGTAGTGGAGGAGGCAGTGGAGATGCCAGCTGGAGGTCCCAGGGCTGGTAGGGGCTCCTGCACTTTGGCTGAAACTTTCCATCACTGGAGGCTGTTAAAAAATTCAGGTGTTCAGGCTTCACCCAATACTGTCTTATTTAATCGATCTTAGATCTTTGATGGGGCCCTGGTGTCTGAATTATTTAAAAATTCTCCTTGTGATTCTGAAGCAGCCAAGGCTTAGGATGTGGGTAGGAGAAACCCAGCAGAAAAGGCCTGAGCAGGTGGGGATGGAAGGAAGGGGCTGATCTCTGGGTGGAGCTGGCAACTAAAAGGAGGCATGATAACCCATGATTTGGAGACCGTGGATGAACCATCAGGTTCTAGGTCCAGAGGATGTGTTCACTTCTTTGAAATATACTCTTTGAATTTATTGCAAAACAGCTTACTGCAATCTCTGTGGCTTAAAGGAACAGGTATATATTCTTTCACAGTCTGGTGCCTGGAAACTTCAAACCGAGGTGCTGGCAGGACTGGTTTCTTCTGGAGGCTGAGGAAGAATTCACTTTACCCTTTTCTCCCAGCTTCTGGCGGCAGCCATCCATCCCTGGCTTGTAGACGCATTCTTTGGCTCTCTGTCTCCGTCTCCACATCCGCTCTCCCTGGAGCTTCTCCTCTGTCTCTGCATCTTCAGTCTCTGCTCCTTTCTCTCGTAAGGACAACAGTCGTAGGGTTTAGTTTTTGTTCAGTCGCCAAGTAATTTCCACCTCTCCGTGAGCCCATGGACTGCAACATGCCAGGCCTCCCTGTCTCTCACCATCTCCTGGAGTTTGCCCAAGTTCATGTCCATTGCATCAGTGATGCCATCCAATCATCTCATCCTCTGTCACCCGTAGGGCCCACCCAAATCCAATTTGGGCTCAGTTTGAAGTCCTTTCCAGGTGGCACAGTGGTAAAAAATCTGCCTGTCAATGCAGGAGGCACAGGAGACCTGGATTCAATCCATGGGTTGGGGAGATCCCCTGGAGTAGGAAAGGGCAACACACTCAGGATTCTTGCCTGGAAAATTCAGAGGAATCTGTCAGGCTAGGGTTCATGGGGTGTCACAGAGTCAGACATGACTGAGCAGGCGCGCACGCACACACTTGAAGTCCTTGCCTCTACAAAGGCCCTATTTCCAGTTAGGGTCACATCCACAGGTACTGGGAGTTAGGACTTGGGATGGATTGCGGGGACACAGTTCAATCTATTTGAGAGGGTGCAAACCTCTCAGTTTCCTCAGACTATGTGGCTGACAGAAGAGGGAGCCCCCAGAAAGAGCAGCTCGCTCAGAGTTGCCTGGGACAGGATCAAGACTTTCTGAAACCAAGTCCATGAAGATACAGCCCAAGGTGCCCAAGGTGAGTGTTAGTGGCAAGACTCTCAGATTTGAAATCAACAGCTGTGAAATTTTACATACATACACACTCTGTTAATTAAGGTTCTCTAGGTGGGTGACTAGGTGGGTGGTTGGGACCTTGCCAGTTCCTCCACAAGCCATTCTGGGAGGAGGTCCTCTGGAGAGGTTATCCTTAAGCAGATCTTGTATTTAAGCCTTATTATTGTTATCGTTATTATTTTGGTTAGTTATTTTTACACACAAAGTGTTTATTCATATGGGTGGCTTTGGACAGCTATGAAAATCTGCTCATTTCCAAGTTTTGAAGGAAACTTAAAACACTTGGCAGACAGAAAGGGACTTTATCTTTCCTACTGTGCAGAGTGGAGGCAAAGCTTGAGGGATTTTTTATGGCAGGGTGTGGCTGGCATTTTTGTTTACAGTAAATTGAAGAAGGAATTCTCTGGCAAAGCTATTCTAAATGTGAACATCTTCACGTAGCCAGTCATCCCATGGTCCTCCTCTTCTGCTTTGTGATCAGAGAAGAGGCTGTAAGGGGTCCGTGGACTAGTCTCTCAACCAGAACTGCTGAGATACTGTTTATCACAGTAAATTCCAAGTTTTGAAGGAAACTTAAAACACTTGGCAGACAGAAAGGGACTTTATCTTTCCTACTGTGCAGAGTGGAGGCAAAGCTTGAGGGATTTTTTATGGCAGGGTGTGGCTGGCATTTTTGTTTACAGTAAATTGAAGAAGGAATTCTCTGGCAAAGCTATTCTAAATGTGAACATCTTCACGTAGCCAGTCATCCCATGGTCCTCCTCTTCTGCTTTGTGATCAGAGAAGAGGCTGTAAGGGGTCCGTGGACTAGTCTCTCAACCAGAACTGCTGAGATACTGTTTATCACAGTAAATAGCTCGAATTGCAGGTACTTTGAATGCAAAAAGAGCTTCCTTTGTGGCTCAGCTGGCAAAGAATCCACCTGCAATGCAGGAGACCTGGATTCGATCCCTGGATTGGGAAGATCCCCTGGAGAAGGGAAAGGCTACCCACTCCAGTATTCTGGCCTGGAGAATTCCATGGATTGTATAATCTATGGGGTTGCAAAGAGTTGGACACAATGGAGCAACTTTCACTTACACTTTGAATGCAAAAAAGGGCAACATCCCCCTTCTCCACCCAGTATATAGTTTTAGCTAAGCATCAAACTCTGAAGCATGTGTTTCCCTGATTTTGTTCAGTGGGCTGAAATCTGTCCATTTAGATAAAGCAAATGTTTTACACCCATTTCCATGGAGGCTTCAGGCAGCAAACTGTGGGCAGAATTGCCTGGGGGATCCATTCGCTGCCCTGAGAAATCACACATTCCAGAAAAACACGCCCACAACAACCTACGCATCTTAAAATGTGCTAGAAAAAGCTTAAAAAAAAAGTTTTAAAACACAAGAAGATATGAAAAATTTTTCCTTTCTTATCCAAACACCCATTGAAAGTTTTTTTCCCCTTACCTAATAGACAGTGTGAATCTAAAATATGCTTAAAAGTAAGTTTTCCTTAGTTTGAAAAATAATCCATGTTGATTGTGGAACACACCGGCAGATTAGAAAAACATAGAAAGAAGAAAACAAAATCATGAGGAATCTCGCTTCCTGGTAACTTTACGTGTTTCCTTGGCCCTTTTGGGCAAAATGAGCTGCTCCAAAAATCCTTCAAGGGCAGGTTTATCAGCCACAGCAGGACTCCACTGGGATCTTATCATCTCCTCTCAGACCAGCTTTTTTCCCTTTCTGTTCACTGCTGATCTTCCAGACCAACACACTCCTAGAACCATTTCCTGTGAATTCCCACTGGATCAGATTTTTTTTTTTTTTCTTTCCCTTGTTGGAGATTCTCAACCTAAGTTGCAAACTTAATTTTGATTTCCAAATCTAAATGGCATCAAACTAATTTTATTGTGGAGGTCATTCAATAGAGGGATGACAGGAGAGATGGTTGGGAAGATGTAGGCAGAATAAATAGCTTTAGTTCTTAGTTTGCAGCCCCTGGGCATTGAGAGTGATTTCTTTGAGAGTTTATGCCCTAACTTGGGCAATGAATCAGCCACATTGAACTCTTTGGGGCCATAAGGGCCCATTTACATCATGACTTCTGCACGATGTATTCATACCCTTGAAGGACTCAGAAATGTCCAGAGGCTGCAGGACATAAACAAGAAATTAAACCTCACCAGCCTCATTCAGCTCCTGGGTTCCTGAGCCTCTCCTATGGTCCCTCCATAACAAAATTAGTTTAATCATATCTGGGATGGAGGTGAAATCAAATTTGTTCTTTAATTCTGCTGCTTGGGTAGAGACTTTCTCAAGGGGACTGGAAAGAAGTATTGTGTCCTCTGGGAATTGAAGGGAATGTTTATCAGCAAATTGTATTTTCTAAGATCATCAGTTAGCTGAGAAGGAAATTGTGTAGCAGTCTAAAAGGAGATGATAATTATTCCAAGGAGTGCTGCTTTTCCATGGCACAGTAAAAAGTACCTTCCATAATATGAAACCCAGAGGTGGGGTGTTCCAGAAATGAGTGCGAGGGCTCAGGGCCTCGCTCCTGTGCTCAACCGCCCTCGTAAGAAATTAAACCTCACCAGCCTCATTCAGCTCCTGGGTTCCTGAGCCTCTCCTATGGTCCCTCCATAACAAAATTAGTTTAATCATATCTGGGATGGAGGTGAAATCAAATTTGTTCTTTAATTCTGCTGCTTGGGTAGAGACTTTCTCAAGGGGACTGGAAAGAAGTATTGTGTCCTCTGGGAATTGAAGGGAATGTTTATCAGCAAATTGTATTTTCTAAGATCATCAGTTAGCTGAGAAGGAAATTGTGTAGCAGTCTAAAAGGAGATGATAATTATTCCAAGGAGTGCTGCTTTTCCATGGCACAGTAAAAAGTACCTTCCATAATATGAAACCCAGAGGTGGGGTGTTCCAGAAATGAGTGCGAGGGCTCAGGGCCTCGCTCCTGTGCTCAACCGCCCTCGGTCACCAGGCTGGAGTCCAGCGTGTGCCCAGGGTCACACTGCTGGCCTTCACTGCCACACGGACTGCAGGAAAACACCTGCTTCCTCTTGGTTCTGTCCCACCTCCAGTTGCAGTAAAACACATGCAACATAGGTATTTGTATCACTGAATCATTTTGCTGTACACCTGAAACTAACACAGCAGTTGTAAATCAACTAAGCGTGTGCATGTTCAGTCACTCAGTCCTGTCTGACTCTTTGAGACCCCATGGACTGTAGCCTGCCAGGCTGCTCTGTCCATGGGATTCTCCAGGTAAGAATACTGGAGTGCATTGCCATTTCCTTCTCCAGGAGAATCTTTGCAGCCAGGGGTCAAATCAGTGTCTCTTATGTCTCCTGCATTGCAAGCAGATTCTTTATGATAAGCCAAGTGGAGTAACACTCCAACATTAAAAAAAAAAAAAAGGCAGAATTCACCATTTAAACCACTTTAAACTGTATGATTCATTAGCTTTGAGTACATTCATGATATTGTGCAACCATCCTCTCTATCTCATTCCAGAAAGTTTTCATCACTCCAAACAGTGCCCTTAACATTTCCAGGCCGTGAGAAGCGCTACTGTGCTTTCTGTCTATAGATCTGCTTTACCTGTCTATTCCATATAGGTGGAATTGTATAGGAGGTGGCTTTCGCGTCTGGCTTCTTTCACTCGGCATACTGTTTTCAAGTTCACCCCTGTTATAGAGGATATATTCCTTCTCATGACCGAGTAAGACCCCACTGCCTAGGTAGACCACATTTTGTTTACCCTGGTTGACTCCTTTGAAGAGCCTGGAAGATTTTCCCTGGAGCTCCTGGTGGATTCCTCCTCCATCTCCAGGACCGGGCCCGGGTGCCATGCTAGCTTCAATTACAAGGACAGACAGGGCTATGGAATTCCGGGCACAGCTCCCCTTCCATCTGGGGACATGCCCCACTGCTGGCTCTTAGCAGCCTACAGGGAGCAGGGTGAATAAAAGGGGAACTCTGCCGGCAAGAATGGGCGTGGGGAGTTGATTTGGGCAGGCAATCCAGAGTGCCTGCTGCAGCCCCTGCCTTCTGAGTTTCTGACATATTTCCCTGACCTCTGACATATGTGCAGCATGTTTAGAAAAGCTTGTGGTTTAAAGCCGACATTTGATAAACGTCACAGCATGATAGATATCATTTACCAAACAGCCTATGAGGCCAGATGGAATTTATAAAAGGCAGTCTTTTAAAGACATGTTTTTAAGGATGCACCAGGGAATCTGAGGGGGAAAGAGAGACGTGCGAAGGGATTTCTTAAGTGAGAACTGCTGCATTTTGTATCTTTCACCTTCATCCCATCTGCCTTTCCTTGTCCCTTAAGTGGGGGGGAGCAGTTCACCCCTAGTGATGGGAGTGCCCATGAGACCATTTATGGTCTGCAGGGGTTCTCTGCAGTTGGGAGAACCAGATGCTTGGGCTTTGGGGCCTGGCAAAGTCCAGGGAGCCTACGGCCATCATCAGTAAGGAGGCCAGGCTGGAACTGACCAACACAAACTCTTCCTGATGACCTAGCATGGGCCACCCAGAAGAGGGACTGGTGTGAGTCATGTTGGTCTTGTCCAAGAGGCCACCCAGAGGGGCCCTGGCAGCAAAGAGAATGCCTCATCCCTGGAGCTGAAGGAACACAGCGGAATGAACACAGAGGATTGTCCACACCAGATGCGTCTACCTGGGTTGACACTTGTCTAGCCATGGAGGGGAGGAGTCCAGGGAAGGTCACATGGGTGTTGATGGACCAGCAGAGGCAGAGCCAACTCCCCGTTGCTAATCCAGGGGAAGAGCTTTTCAAGGGGGAATTTCAGGGGTGTGTAGGTGGGGGGAGGAGGGGGCCTATATGCTGAGCAGGGAAGTCAGCTCTGACAGTCATCTTGAAATTGGTCATGCCAGGGTCTGATCAGTGTCATCTTAATGGTTTCAAGTGCAGGTAGTCTTCAGTTCCAGGGCTGAGTTGTTTCCATTTCCCTGAAGCCAGTTCTCAGAATTATGGCATCTTATGTCATGGCATCCGGTCCCATCGCTTCATGGGAAATAGACGGGGAAACAGTGGAAACAGTGTCAGACTTTATTTTTCTGGACTCCAAAGTCACTGCAGATGGTGACTGCAGCCATGAAATTAAAAGACGTTTACTCCTTGGTAGAAAATTTATGATCAACCTAGACAGCATATTCAAAAGCAGAGACATTACTTTGCCAACTAAGGTCCGTCTAGTCAAGGCTATGGTTTTTCCTGTGGTCATGTATGGATGTGGGAGTTGGACTGTGAAGAAAGCTGAGCACCAAAGAATTGATGCTTTTGAACTGTGGTGTTGGAGAAGACTCTTGAGAGTCCCTTGGACTGCAAGGAGATCCAACCAGTCCATTCTGAAGGAGATCAGCCCTGGGATTTCTATGGAGGAATGATGCTGAAGCTGAAACTCCAGTACTTTGGCTACCTCATGCGAAGAGTTGATTCATTGGAAAAGACTCTGATGTTGGGAGGGATTGGGGGCAGGAGGAGAAGGGGACGACAGAGGATGAGATGGCTGGATGGCGTCACTGACTCCATGGGCGTGGGTCTGGGTGAACTCTGGGAATTGGTGATGGACAGGGAGGCCTGGCGTGCTGTGATTCATGGGGTCGCAAAGAGTCGGACACGACTGAGCGACTGAACTGAACTGAACTGATGTCATATCTACAGTCTGATCATCATGTAGTTAACTTGTTCCGTATGGTGGGGGTTTCGGTATCTGCAAAACAGCTGAAAGAATATAACTCAGAATATTATCTGCAGACCTTGAGGAGGAACTAAAAATCTTTGACTCTTTAACGGCTAAACTATTATTATTTTATCTTGTTTGACCATTTGTTTCTATATTTTTCTATGCTTCTGATTAAATCTATTCTTTGGCTAAAGGTCTTCTACAGACGACAGATGGAGGATACGGTAGGTGGGGGGTGGGGGGGTCTCTCCCGGCCCTGCTTTATTACCTGAGTACTCGGCACAAAGTTATAAGAAGGAGGGTAAGCACTGGCTGGGGCATGGTAGGCAAGTGAGGCGGACGACGGGCAAGTGGGCCAGCTACCCACCTAGTCTTGGAATTTAGGCCTGAAATATTGCTAGGGTGTGTGTGTGTGTGCAGGGTGTATTTGTGTGTAAATGTGCTCTGAGTATGGGGTGCCTTAATGGTTTATTTAGTTAATGTAGTAGGGAGAACTGTTCTCAGAGGCAGAGTAGTCTTAAATCAAGATCTTATTTCCCTGTCCAGGAATAGAACCTAACTGCCAGCCCACCAGAGGCTGGAGGCTAGAAGCAAAGTTTCCTGATTATAACCTTCCTCTAGAACTAAGAATGTTTCAAGGAGGCAAAAACTGCAAAACAGGTACAAAGTTTATTATTAGAGGTACAGCACCATACATGGGCGAGCACCCGGAGAAAAGTTTGCTTATTTATTTCAGAGGCAAGGCAGAGATACACAGCCGCAGAGGAGTGCGGGCATCCTAGGTAAGCACCGTAGTGTAGAGGTGACTTACATTGCTTTTTAGAGGATGGTCCTTCCAGGTCTTTGTTTACACATGACCGATTAGCTTGTTTCTTTCTCTGCAGCTGACCAGTCTTAGGCCCCTCCTCAAGATGCATGCGCAACTTTTTTCTGAGATGGATCCCACCGTAGAGGCCTATGGGAGCCTGTCCACTCATTACAGGCTGGGGCGCCCTCCCCTTTCCACCCCCCAAAAGCCTTCCTGCGTGTGTGCAGACAGGAAAGTCTTCCTTGACCTCAGGAATGGGTGCTTTATCTCTTTAGCAGAGCTCAGCTTTTGCCGCTAGCTTTGTCCTTGGACTGTCTGGGTGAGAACAAAGCTTGAATTTTATTTCACTTAACAAGCACCAGGTGTCCAGCCCAGGGACCCTTCTGTCTCCTACCTCAGAATGATAACCCCCAAAGCTGTCCATGCCCTAATCCCTGACAGGGGATTGTGAACAGGTACATTACATGGCAAAGGTGAACGGAGGCTGCAGGTGGGACTAAGGTTGCTAAACAGCTGCCCTTATAATAGGGAGATTTTCCTGAATTATCTTAATGGGCTCCAATGTAAACACAAGGGTCTTTAAAAGTGGGAGGAGTCAGAGAAGATATGACCTTGGAAGCAGGTGAGAGTGATGGTCTGTGAGGACTCAGCCCACTGCTGGCTGACTCTGAAGATGAAGGAGCCATGGACCAAAGAGCACAGGGGCTCCCTAGAGGCTGAAAAAGGCAGGGGAATGAATAATAGTTTCTCCCAGAGCCTCTAGGGAGGAGCTCAGCCCTGCGGACACCTTCATTTGAGCCCAAAGAGACCCCCAAGAGGACTCCTAACCTGCACAGCTGTAAGATGATAAACACGGTTGTGTCATCTTAAGCCACCACATTGGTGGCAATTTGTTGCAACAGCCACAGAAAATGCACAAAGTCAAGTTGGATGGGACTGAAACCTGCATTTCAAGTTCAGAAACATCAATGCTTGATTTGTTGAAGCTGAAAAGTTTGAGTCTACTGCATGCATTGAAGAAAATCCTGCACATCCAGAAGCTGGGAGTGCCTGGGATGGAGGTACTGATGCTCTAGAGTGAGAGCCACAGAGAAAGGGCCAATACCCTGAGCCCATCTGAGAGCATCTGCTCTGCCTGAGGCCACGCCACGTCCCATCTCCATGGACTCCACCCCCCAAGAAGACCAGGAACAGGTGATGTCTTAACCATGTCCCCAACACGTCATCTGTGTTCTTTCTACTAATTGCTAACTTCAGACTCCGAGTCCAAACGGCAGGGGAGGCCCTGCCCAAACAGCCCTCCAGCGGCCTCGCTTTCTGCTGTGCGGATCACACACGCTCATTACTTGTCACCCTGTCTTGCTCTAGAAACGATGCACCAGCCAGCATCCTCTTATCAGACTAGTCAGATCTTTCTGTTGTTGTTATTTAGCCTTAAGTTGTGTCTGACTCTTTGCGACCTCATGGGCTATAGCCCACCAGGCTACCCTGCCCATGGGATTTTCCAGGCAAGAATACTGGAGTGGGTTCCCATTGTGTCCTCCAGAGGATCTTCCTGACCCAGGGATCAAACCCGCACCTCCTGCTTGGCAGATCTTTACCATGGAGTAATGTTAGGAATCTGAGACCCATATCAATCATGACGTTTCTGTAAGTGGCTATTTCACTGCCTTGAACATTTCTAAGATATCAAGCTGCAAGATTGTAAATTATGGTTTTCAGGCGTTAAGAAAAGCTTCGTGGTGCAGAGGTAGTTTCCTAATTTCATTCCCCATTGCCCACAGTTGCCATGAAGGGAGAGAAAAAATTCAGCACCAATTACATGGGATTTCCTCAAGCTGGTGTTGCAAACCTTTAAATGCTTCTTTCTTCCTAAGTCTGACAGATCTTTGTTTGGAGGCTGACATTTGTACAATATGGATCACACATCAGAGATGGCCTGATAGGGCTACATATGATCCAGCAGTCCCACTGCTGGGCACTTATGTGGACACATCTATAGTTCACAACGATGCACGCGCCTCCACGTTCACAGCAGCACTGCTCGCAGTCGACAAGACAGGGAGCCAACCTGAGTGTCCATCAGCAGATGACGGATAAAGAAGATGTGGCACAAATAGATGATGAAATACTACTCAGCCATGAAAAGAAGGAAATAGTGTGATGTGCAGCGACCTGGGCGCACCTAGAGATCCCCACACTGAGTGAAGCCAGAGAGCCACAGACACCGCATGACATCCCTTATCTGTGGAATAGAAAATGTGACACAAAGGAGCCTGTCTGGAACACAGAGACAGACTCACAGACACAGAAGACACCCTTGTGCCTGCCCAGGGGCAGGGAGTTGGGAGACGGATGGAGTAGGGAGTCGGGGTTAGCAGGTGTAAGCGGTTACATGCAGGAGAGACAGCCAAGTCCTATGTATAACACTGAGAACCACATTCAGTATCCTGTGATAAACCATAATGGGAAAGAACACGAAACAGAATGTATCTATCTATCTATATGTAAATTGAATGTATAAAAAAGAATGTATATATAAGTGAACTGAATCAATTTGCTGCACACCTGAAATAAACACATTATAAATCAACTATATTTCAACAAAAAAATTAAAAAGAATGAAAAAAGATTTACTAATAATTCAAGTTTTGAAAACTTCAATGCTTATCCCTCGTAGCTAAAGCTTTTTTCAACATCTAAAGTGCTTGATCTTCCTTTGTAATTCAATGATGGGTTCTAAACAAGCTTAGTCAGCTTTGAAGCTTTGAGTGGAGCTTGTCCTATGGATGTTGGGCCATGTTCTGACCCTGAGCTTTATTAATAAGGATGGTGAGATACCTTTCTGCTAAAGGTTTTGCCCGTGGCAGATGGGGGAGTGCTTTATCAGCCTTTCCTCCCTGTTGCCTGGGAACAGACAGCATTTAGTCAGATAAACAGCAGCTTCTCTCCTGACCTTCCATTCATCATTCCTACCCCAGGACCTGGGTGGAGGAGGTAGCGTCAGGGTTGCCTCTGAGTCTCAAAACTGTCCAAATGGGACTTCTCAGAAGTCATGAGAGCTGGAGAGAAATGCAAATAAATTGTGCAATGAGATGTAGATTTCCCCCCTTAACACAAACCGTAGTCATGAAATATGGCTCTCCCCCAGGCTGTACCTGATTGATGAAGCCTCCCCTCTGGGTCCTGGTAAGTGGTACCCACTCCCTAGACCCACCAAGCTTCAGACAGACCAGGTAGCGTTCCTGCCCTCAGGGCAGGTGAACAGGCCTGTTGTTGTGGCTGACTAGGGGCTTCTCTTTTCTTTCCACTAGAAAAGACCCTGATACTGGGAAAGATTGAGGGCAGGAGGAGAAGGGGATGACAGAGGATGAGATGGTTGGATGGCATCACTGACTCAATGGACATGAGTTTGAGCAAACTCTGGGAGATGGTGAAGGACAGGGAGGCCTGGTGTGCTGCAGTCCACAGGGTCACAAAGAGTCAGACACGACTGAACGACTGAACAACAACATAGTGGAAACAGAGAATGCAGTGAGAAGGAGACCAGGGTCATTTGGGCAGGAGGTGGTGGGACCTTGACTGAGGATGAGGATGGAGGAGGGGTCAGACACAGAAGAGTCGGGTGATGTTGTAAATGTTGGGCCAATAGGATTTGCTGAAGGGTAGGGTGGGAGCAGAGAGACAGAGACAAGGAGGTGGAAGGAGAAGGAGGAGGAAGGAGGGGCAGGGGAGAGAGAGGAGGAGGAAGAGGAGGGAGAGGAGGGGCATTCGGCCTGGAGGCTTGTGCTACCTTGATGTCCGCTTCCCGAGCTGGACAGACTGGCCGCAGGGAGTGGCCGTCACTCATCAAGGTGGGCACAGAGACCACCCGATGCCTCTCCACCGCCCACCTTTCTCCACCACCTCACCCTCTACTCTGCTGCCCGAATGATCTTTCTTTCTTTCTTTCTTTAAAAATTCCCCCCCCAAAATCTCACCCTCTACTCCCCTCTCTTATGTCCATAAATCTATACTCTATATTTCTTCATTGTGGCCCAGTAAATAAATTCTTCAGGACCATTTTTCTAGATTCAATATATATATAATTTAGAACACAGTATTTACCTTTCTCTTTCTGACTCACTTCACTCTGTATTATAGGTTCTAGGTTCATCCTCCACATTAGAACTGACTCAAATACATTCCTTTTTATGGCTGAGTGATAAGCCATTGTGTATATGTACCACAACTTCTTTATCCTTTTATCTGTGGATGAACATCTAGGTTGCTTCCACATTCTAGCTATTGTAAATAGTGCTGCAATGAACAATGAGATACATGTGTCTCTTTCAATTTTGATTTCCTCAGGGTATATGCCTAGGAATGGGATTGCTGGGTCATATGGTGGTTTTATTCCTAGTTTTTTAAGGAATCGCCATACCATCTTCCATAGTGGCTGTATCAATTTACATTCCCACCAACAGTGCAAGAGTTCCCTTTTCTCCACACCCTCTCCAGCATTTATTGTTTGTAAACTTATTGATGATGGCCATTCTGACTGGTGTGAGGTGATATCTCATTATAGTTTTGATTTGCATTTCTCTAATGATGAGCAATGTTGAGCATCTTTTCATGTGTTTGTTAGCCATCTGTATGTCTTCTTTGGAGAAGTGTCTGTTTAGGTCTTTTCCCCACTTTTTGATTGGGTTGTTTGTTTTTCTGGTATGAGCTACTTGTATATTTTGGAAATTAATCCCGCTGTATGAGCTACTTGTATATTTTGGAAATTAATCCTTTGTCAGTTGTTTCATTTGCTATTATTTTCTACCATTCTGAGGATTGTCTTTTCACCTTGCTTTTAGTTTCCTTTGTTGTGCAGAAGCTTTTAAGTTTAATCAGGTCCCACTTGCTTTAAAAACTTGTTTCATATTGTCGTAGAGCTGATTAACAATGTTGTGATAGTTTCAGGCGGTCAATGGGCTTCCGTGGTGCTTCAGATGGTAAGGAATCTGCCTGCAATGCAGAAGACCTGGGTTGATCCCTGGGTTGGGAAAATATCCTGGAGAAAGAAATGGCAACCCACTCCACTGTTCTTGCCTGGAGAATCCCATGGCCAGAGGAGCCTGGCAGGCTCCATGGGGTCTCAAAGAATCAGATACTACTGACCGACTAACATTTTCACTTTTTGCTGGAGAGGGTGTGGAGGGAAGGGAACCCTCCTACAGTGTCGGCAGGAATGTAAGTTGGTGCAGCCACTATGGAGAACAGCACAGAGGTTCCTTAAAAAGCTAAAGCTAGAGCTACAGTACGATACTGCAATTTCACCCCTGAGCAGATACCCAGAGAGAATCATGGTCCAAGAGGATGCATACACCCCAGTGTTCACTGCAGCAATCAAGTGATCTTTCTGAAACATGAGTCTGATTGTGTTATGCCTCCCACACACCTTCTATGCCTCCATGTAGCCTATGGAACAAAGCTCAAGTCCAGGCCCCTCTTGGCCATCCAGTTACCCCTCCCTGCCTGTCTGGCTACTCAGCTCTGTGCTAAGCGCTTTCAAAGCATTAACTCAAGTAATGTTCCCATCCACTCTCTACAGTGATCAGTGTCATGATGATACTTTTCGGGGGAGGGCACAGAGACAGAGAAATTGAGTCACTTTCTCAATGTCTCACGGTCTGCAAGAGATGACAGAATTGGAGCTCGGGTTCATCTGGTGAAGTCTGGACTCTAATCCCTCAGTCACTACACCCATGGCTGTCAGCCCAGCAGCACCAGCACCACCAGACACTGGTTAGAAAAGCAGATTCCTGGGCTCCATCCCAGCTTCCTCAATCAGAGACTCTGGGGTGGAGCTCAGACTTTTCAGGGTCTCCAGGAGACTGCAAGTGAGACCCGTCTCCACTCTGATCTAGACCACAGTTCTACCAAAACCCTGCACTGTTTGTGCCTGTCGAGCCCTGGACTGTTGCATGTGCGAAGTCAAAGACCTTCCTTTCAGACTCATCTCCCTGCCCTGGAAAGTCTTCTCGGATCCCCTGACCCCTGAGGGTGTCCCTTTCTGTGCCTCATGAGCAGAGGACGCTCTCATAGCCTCACAGCGTCATAGGTGGCATAGAGGCCACGAGGCACACACGCTGTATCCTGGGTGCTGCCTTGCAAGTCTGTGCACCCCACTACACTGAAACTTTCTGGATGGCACGAGTTGTTTGCATTTTTCATTCTTGACTATACACCACTGATACACATTTTGGAACAATTAGTATCAACTATGAATATTAATTATCTATTGATACAATGATGCGAAGTAATAAACAACCAGAAAACCTCAGTGGCAACAACCAACTTTAATTTTTGCCCAAGTCTACAGGCTCAGATGGTAAAGCTTCTGCCTGCAATTTGGGAGACCGGTGTTCGATCCCTGGGTCAGGAAGATTCTCTGGAGAAGGAAATGGCAACCCACTCCAGTACTCTTGCCTGGAGAATTCCATGGATGGAGGAGCCTGGTAGGCTACAGTACACGGGGTTGCCAAGAGTCAGACAGGACTGATTGACTTCACTTTCACTTTTACAGGTGAATTGGGCTTCCCTTATAGCTCAGTTCGTAAATCATCTGCCTGCAATGCAGGAGACCTGGGTTCAATCCCTGGGTCGGGAAGATCCAGTGGAGAAGAGGATGCCTACCCATTCCAGTACTCTTGCCTGGACAATCCCATGATCAGAGGAGCCTGGCGGGCTATAGTCCATGGGGTCGAAAGAGTCAGATACGGCTTAGCAACGTGTCTAACTTGCTAAGAACTCAGAGCTCCACTGAGCTAAGCTAAGCCCAGCTAAGCTCAGTGGTTGTACTGAACTCTGCTGGGGCCTCTGCAGGGACCCCTGGGATGATTGGCTTTGCTGCATGAGGCCACTCGCATCCCTCCAGCAGACAAGCTTGGGCTTGTTAGCGTCTCACCATGATAGGGCTGAGAAAGGGAGAGAAGAAGCGAGAGGGAATCCCACAGGCTCCTGTGAAAGGTGTTAGCTCTGACACACTCGGCTGAGCAAAGCTTGTCACCAGGCCAGCCCAGGTTCAAGAGCGGGGAATAGACACCGCGTCTTGACGGCACAGCCTGCTAAACCACATTGCAAAGGATATGGATTCAGGTGCCATGGGTGCAATAAGCTGACCACGGTTTGTGATACAGAGTCTGGGTTCAAAATAGATAGGTTTGGGTTTGTCTTTGAATGGATGGATACATTTTCTCAATGGGCCATGGAGAGAATTATTAAGGGTTTGGCAGATGCTTAAGAAAGTTCATTGTAGTTCAGATTCCATTAAATTGAAAATCTTTGCTTCACAAGATGCTTTATCAATCTCTCTTATTCGAGCAATGTTTGGTAAAATAGAATTCCAGGAAACAACAATGAAATGGTTAGAAAAGTCATTTGGAGTTTGTTGTATTGGAACCTCCGCTATTTACAAATGTCAAAACAATTTCAGAAGTGGCTTGTCTTGGCACTGGAGCTTGGAGAATGGCATTGAGCGTATCTGAGAGAGGAGGCCAGTGCCTGAAGAAGGCCTTGTTATAAACTCCTCTTGCTGTCCCTAGACTTGGGACTTGCCCCAGAAACTTAATCACCCCACCCTCCACTAGAAGGTCACCACGATCTTCCCTCACATGAAGTCTGAGCCTCCTAACAACAGATTTGTCCGAGTTTGTTTCTTGCTCTGAGAGCAATGAGTCAGGCTTCTGAACGAACAAGTAAATGAACAACAAACAGCCTCCTCCTCCCCAACAGAAACAAACAAATAAAATAGCCTCTCACCCTGGAAGGAGGCAAAACAAAGCCTCTTTATAATTCTGGGTTGAGAAGAACCATTCTTAGCACAAGGCTAAAATGATTGATGCAAGACTGGGTAAAACTTAAAAACCATAATATCCCCAAACTTCTGAATGGTAAAAGATGCCAAAATTTTATCAGATCCATTAAAACTGGAGAAAATATTTTAATCATTTCTGACAGACAAGTCAATAAGAAAAACAGTCCAAAGAAAAATTGGTGATATCTGGAAGGAGGGAATTCACAAAAGAAGAAATCTTTATACACTTATGAAAAAAGTTCAATGTTACTAATGAGTAAATGGAACATTAGTTTTTAAAAGGAGGCTTTTCACTTTTCACTTATATTGGAGAGAGAAATTGATTAGGATCTCTCAGGGACGTGGGGTTCTGAAGTAAAGACAGAAAAATTATTTGTTGTTGTTCAGGTGTTAACTCATATCTGACTCTTTGTGACCCCATGGACTGTAGCACACCAGGCTTCCCTGTCCTTCACTGTCTCCTGGAGTTTGCTCAAACTCATGTTCATTGAGTCTGTGATGCCGTCCAACCATCTCATCCTCTGTCATCCCCTTCTCCTCCTGTTCTCAATCTTTCCCAGCATCAGAGTCTTTTCCAATGAGTCAGCTCTTCACATCAAGTGGCCAAAGTATTGGAACTTCAGCTTCAGGATCAGTCCTTCCAATGAATATTCAGGGTTGATTTCCTTTGGGATTCACTGGTTTGATCTCCTTGTCATCCAAGGGATTCTCAAGAGTCTTCTCCAGCACTATAGTTTGAAAGCAAAAAATGAATTCTGCAACTTGCAAAGTGTTTGTTTTTACCTTTGTTAAATTTATATTTCTGGTCTTTTGGATGCTTTGATTCTGCGTCACTTGCCATGAAGGGGTCAGTTTATAATGAATGATATCTCCATTGTGATGTCTTGTGAAAACAGGATTCCTAAAGGGAGTTTGTTGGATTCTGAGTACCCGAGTCTTAAAGATTTTCCATAGCTGATGGAGTGTGTGTCATGCGTGGTGGCATTGTTGTGTAGTTGCTAAATCGTGTCTGACTCTTTGAGACCCCATGGACTATAGCCCACCAGGCTCCTCTGTCCATGGGATTTTCCAGGCAAGAATATTGGAGTGGGTTGCCATTTCCTCCTCCAGGGGAATCTTCCTGACCGAGGGATCGAACCCGTGTCTCTTATGTCTCCCGCACTGGCAGGCAGGTTCTTTACCACTGAGCTACCAGGGAAGACCTGCCATGCCTGGTAAGTGTCTTTAACAGAGGCTAACACGAAATGACAAAAGATTCTGTGATACTGTGCTGAGAACCTCACCCTGGTGACGGTGCCATCACTAGGCTTCACCAAGAAGCCAAGAAGACTGCTCACTCTGCCCACCTCCTCCTCACAGAGCCACGAGAGCCCTCATCCCCCGTGTCAAAGGGATTATCTCACTGCTGAGCCGTCTCATTTTCTCCCAATTTCTGCTGATTTTCTCTGTTTTCCATTGTTCTTATTCTATAGTGATTGTGCTAAAAATATAGCACTTTTTAAAAAGCCTCCTTATAGCTACTAGGGAATAATTTTTAACCCTGGCTCTAATACAATAGCTCACTTGAAGCAGAAATCGATAGATGGCCATGCAGGCTCCCTCCAGTCTGCTCTGCAGAAGCACTGGCTGCCTGCTCGACTTGTTTCCACCAAAGTAACGTCTCCTTTTCACTTAGTGATTTCTGTTCATGAGTCTGTGTTACCCTCCTCAGCCAACGCCTGCTCCTGGACTGTGCTGGCTTTGTTCAACGTGTTCCATCCCTTTAGAAAGACGGGAGTTTTTTTCCTGTGTGGTTCCAACTGAAAACGGACGCATTATCCAGGTGGACCATGGAGCATTCCACGTAACACCAGCAGACGCTGCCCTGGAGCTGTGCTTGGGACCAGTTAGGTACCCTTGCACCAAGCAGGGTACTGGTATATGGAAGGGGCCCAACAGATGGCTGAATGCACAGTTCATGTTCAAGCATTTCATGTTCAAGTGTAGGTTGCCTGTTTTCTTACCTCAAGATCTGTCTTCAATGCAACAAAGTAAGAACATCTTAAAACAATATTCAGTGAAGATTTAATGAACCTCTAATGTGTTCAAGACACTGTTCCGTGGTGAGAGTTCCTCCCTGTTCTCAAGTCTCTCCATCCACCAGATTGAACTGTCAGCCTTCCGAGGCTGTTGAGGAGAGTAGAGGGTGTGTCCACTGTGGTGCCTGGCTCCTGCTGGGGCCGCTCTACACACCGGTCATCTTACCTCTCTGAACTGGATGAACTGTTTGGTTTTCAGGTCACCAGGTCTCCCGTCCCTGGCACTTGAACAGGGGGCATTTTTATATCTCCACTGACTAAAAGTGGAGACATTGGTGAACTGGCCTCATATGTACTACCTATGAGAAGATATTTCATAAATCCTGGGAGAACTGGTACACGTTTGTGAAACTGGCTAGTGAAATTTATACATCCCTGTGCAGAATGAAAATACAGGATCTAGGCTCAGAAATTTCTGAGAATTTCATGATGGCCCCCAGGGAATATCCCATCCAGCATAGCCCTCCTTAGGGGTCCACAATCCTATGGTGTTTGGGGCTCTTGGGCCTGTCCCCCTGCCCCATTGCTAGTCCCCATGTAGACAGTTCTTGCTTTCTGGGGGGGGGGGAGTCCTGCAAGGAGACTCTCCATTTCTGGGGCACAGATAGGGCCTTTGTAATTGAAGCTCCAGGGAAGACTGAAGCAGACATTGAAAGTCCAAATATTTTCAAAGATGAAGCTTCAGGGATGGGCAGCCTTGTGTACCAAAAAGGGGGAAGAATGAAAAGCATCTTCCATTCCCCATCTGACCCACTTTGCGACCAGATGTTGCCCTGTGTTGGTATGCATAAATTGGCTTATTATTTTCTTTAAGGTCCCAGGGATGTAAAGGCAAGATAGCAATTCTGATTGGGGTAGAAGGAGTTGGGGGAGCATTCAGATAAAGGAAGAGGAGCTCTTCGAGATAAATTTTATATTGCTTACCATTTTTCTTCTCTGGCCCTCTGCCAGTCACTCTTTGTTTATTAAAAGCAGGCTCCACAGACATTTGTGCAATGGTGGCAAGATGTAGAAAGACTTCTCTGAGCCTGAGAATAGAGACAGGATTTATAGCAGGGCTGGAAATTGCGGCATACAAACCAGTGCAGTAAATTACAGCCAGGGCTGTTAATAGGAAGATTCTGGCCGCCCAGGATCACCTTGGAGACTAATGGAGGCTGCAGCCTGGAGATTGGATGCCAAACCCAAGAGCTGGAGGCACCGTTGGAACAGCGGCTGCTCAGTCAGTGTCAACAGAGACCCAGGGTGGCCAGCATTCTGATTGTGGAGACACATTCAAAAACTCTACCTGGCTTTTGCTTCGAGCTGATCAGCTGGGTCTCTTCCGTGGGAGATGACTCTTGGAGTCATCACTGAAATTGCTTCTTATAAACACAAGCTTTCTGCATTGGTTACTATCGCTCTTTTGTCTGAGAGAGAACAGTTAAGACCTGAGGTTACACTAGGTACGCTTTGTACTGATACCAGGAAAATGAACCTGTGTCTGCGGAAATAGGTACTGCTCCCGAACAGTGACTGTATCCAGAGCTTAGTTTCATGTTTGAAAAGCAGGAGAACTTTGGAAAACACAGCGGGCACAGAAATCCATGTCTTAGAAACACACAGGTGGGAGCATAGATTGAACTCTACAAGCACATAACCTGAAACTGCACAAATAGTAAGCCTGTGTGTGTGTGTGTGTGTGTGTGTGTGTGTGGATATAGTTTTCAAAGTATTAGATGGACTTTGGGGTCTATCCATCAATATTTGTGATTTGGTGTTTTCTGTTTATACATTGGCTTACTATTTGCACACACACACATATACACACACATATATATTGACTTACTATATATACATTCAGTTCAGTTCAGTCACTCAGTCATGTCTGACTCTTTGCGACCCCATGAATCGCAGCACACCAGGCCTCCCTGTCCATTACCATCTCCTGGAGTTCACTCAGACTCACGTCCATCGAGTCGGTGATGCTACCCAGCCATTTCATCCTCTGTCATCCCCTTCTCCTCCTGCCCTCAATCCCTCCCAGAATCAGAGTCTTTTCCAAGGAGTCAACTCTTTGCATGAGGTGGCCAAAGTACTGGAGCTTCAGCTTTAGCATCATTCCTTCCAAAGAAATTCCAGGGCCGATCTCCTTCAGAATGGACTGATTGGATCTCCTTGCAGTCCAAGGGACTCTCAAGAGTCTTCTCCAACACCACAGTTCAAAAGCATCAATTCTTCGGCGCTCAGCCTTCTTCACAGTCCAACTCTCACATCCATACATGACCACAGGAAAAACCATAGCCTTGACTAGACGGACCTTAGTCGGCAAAGTAATGTCTCTGCTTTTGAATATACTCTCTAGGTTGGTCATAACTTTTCTTCCAAGGAGTAAGCGTCTTTTAATTTCATGGCTGCAGTCACCATCTGCAGTGATTTTGGAGCCCCCCCAAAATAAAGTCTGACACTGTTTCTACTGTTTTCCCCGTCTATTTCCCATGAAGTGATGGGACCAGATGTCATGATCTTCGTTTTCTGAATGTTGAGCTTTAAGCCAACTTTTTCACTCTCCTCTTTCACTTTCATCAAGAAGCTCTTTAGTTCCTCTTCACTTTTTGCCGTAAGGGTGGTGTCACCTGCATATCTGAGGTGATTGATATTTCTCCCGGCAATCTTGATTCCAGCTTGTGTTTCTTCCAGTCCAGCGTTTCTCATGATGTACTCTGCATATAAGTTAAATAAGCAGGGTGACAATATACAGCCTTGACGTACTCCTTTTCCTATTTGGAACCAGTCTGTTGTTCCATGTCCAGTTCTAACTGTTGCTTCCTGACCTGCATACAGATTTCTCAAGAGGCAGGTCAAGTGGTCTGGTATTCCCATCTCTTTCAGAATTTTCCACAGTTTACTGTGATCCACACAGTCAAAGGCTTTGGCATAATCAATAAAGCAGAAATAGATGTTTTTCTGGAACTCTCTTGCTTTTTNTTTTTTAAATGTGGCTGGCAAAAATAAAATTTCATGACATGGAAGTTATATGAAATTTCAGTTTCAGCATCTGCATGTAATGTTTCACTGGAAAACAGCCACTTAACTTTGTTTATCTCCTATCTATCACTTTTTTTCAGGCTACAATGGCCACAAGAGTAGTTGCCACCGAGACCTGAAGGACCACAAAGATGAAAATATTCACTATCAAGTCCTCTACAGAAACTGTATATGATGAGAATCAGAATTCCTAACATTATAATGGACCTCTGAAAGGAGCTTCCCTGGTGGCTCAGACGGTAAAGCGTCTGCCTGCAAGGCGGGAGACCTGGGTTCGATCCCTGGGTTGGGAAGATCCCCTGGAGAAGGAAATGGCAACCCACTCCAGTATTCTTGCCTGGAGAATCCTGTGGACAGAGGAGCCTGGTAGGCTACAGTCCACGGGGTTGCAAAGAGTCAGACACAACTGAGTGACTTCAATTTCACTTTCATATATATATATATATATATATATATATATAAAATATGCATGATTGTCAGCAGCATAAGAAAAACTCTTAAATAAACGCTAGATCTGTTCTTTGATGCAAAGCCTCAGGCTGCTGTTGCCAGGTGAGGAGCGCTTGGTGAAGACAGACCTGAAGCAACCACCTAATCTGGAAATTCTCTTCCCAGTTAAACAAACAAAAGCACAAAGACACAAACACGCATCAAGTGGTCCATCAGATTACATCTGCCCCCACTCTCCAACACGGGATTCTGGAAGGGGAGGGAGAGCAGGGACAGCTGGTCTTCCTCTGAGCGCTCACGGGACAGGGAACTCCCGTGTGTGAGTCTGTGCAGCAGCCTTCAGGGGCTCAAGAACCCAAAGCTCTAGAAAGGCCTGTGGCGAAGACCTGGAGGCGAGAGAGAGAGGCAACAAGAGCAGAAAGGAAAGAGGCTGCGATTTGTATTACATTCTGCATGCAAGGGTACACAGAAGGAAGGCATGATTTAAAGGTGGAGCTTGGAAGAGAATTTGCTTGACAAGAGCTGGGCAGGGATTTCCTTAGTTAAGAATTTGTCATCTGTTTTGGCCATTATCCTAGTTAGATGAGATGTTTAATGTAAATCCTTCTTGCCATACAAATCCTTCCTGCAATCTTGGCAATGCTTTGTGTGAAAGGGACTCCTTCAGGGAACATTAATTAATAATAATATCTATCTCATAATAATATTTATCTTTTACTGAGCACTTTGGAAATGCCTCTGGGCTAAGCACACAGCGTCAGGATGAATTCCCAGTGCAACCCTGAGGCCAGGCAACATTACCTCCAGTTTAGTTGAGAAAATAGAAGTTTGAAGAAATAAGAGAATTAGGTCACAAGGGTGGGGAGTAACAGAGCTGGGATTTGAACCCAGGTCTTGAGACAAAGGTTACTCAATGGACATGAGTTTGAGCAAACTTTGGGAGATAGCGAAGGATAGGGAAGCCTGGAAGCCCATGGGGTCGCAGAGTCAGACCTGTCTTTGCGGCTGAACAACTTGGGATAAGGAGGGTCCTAACTAGGTGGCCGTCAGTGACAAGTAGGGTCTAGATTCAAGTCCCCAGAGAGGGCAGAGCAGGGCAGAATGTCCTGCGAGGGTGAAACCTACATGAGTCTTTCCCTGGTTGGGCTTTATATGTGTTGCTCTAAGGATGGCCTCTCATTTATTTTTCATAACAGTGGGTGGGCATGCTTTTAGAATTGAGTCGCTTCCGAAACCATTAAGCAGTGAAGTTAACACTGATGATCCAGTCTATTTGTTATAAGGACCTATTGTTCTGTGATGATGTGTTCTTCGCAAAATAACTTCACATCAAACGCAATGCCTGACTTTTAAAAGTTGTTGCAAGTGATCTAACTCACAGCTGAGTTACAAAGCTCTTTCAATTCCCCAAAATGAAAATTTGGGTGTGTTAAGTCCTCACGAAGGAACATGGTCTCAGCTGGTGAGATTATTGCTGACCGTCTTTTGAAGTCTAGTTGACTTGTGCCATCTGCCTTTGCTTTCATTCAGAACTCATGGCTTTATGTGCGTAGTGTTCAACTGCTCAGTCGTGTCTGACTCTTTTTGACCCATGGACTGTAGCCTGCTGGGCTCCTCTGTCCATGGGATTTTCCCAGCAGGAATACTGGAGTGGGTTGCCCTGCCCTCCTCCAGGGGATCTTCCCACCTAGGCACCGATCCCTCATCTCCTGCACTGACAGGTAGATTCTTTACCAACTGAGCCGCTGGGGAAATCCCTCATGTACTGTATTCCCCTCTAAAGGGTCCTTGGATCACCAACGATTTAATTATACGTTAGATCTGCGATAAGTTTTTTCTTGTAAGTGATTGTTTTCAAATGTCTCTGTTTTCTAACCCATTTTCAACAAACTCATCCGGATTTGGTCACCTCAAAGATCTGTGCAAATTTGTAGGCTTCAGGAAAGATAAGTAAGAAAATACTCGTGAAACTTGGGCCTGCTCCCACTCACAGCCTGCTTGGTGTTCCCAGAGCTCGGGGTACCTGGCGCCATAGCAGAAGAGGCTTCACTGCTTTGCAACCAGTGTCTGCCTGGATGTTCTCCCTACACATCTCAGGTCTAGCTCAGAGGCTGCTGGAGAGTCTGTGCAACTTGCGGAACTGAGCGATGAATCTAGCAGGCAGGTCTGAATAATGAAGAGCAAAGATGTTGACAATTATGATTGTCAACACGGCCAAACCAAAGGGTCTGAAAGGTGAGGAAGACAAATGGGCACATGTGTAGAAATGGGGGAATATCAGACCAGACACAGCCTTGATAGCAGACTCATGATCTCCTTAGAGAGAATTTATCTAGAAAACTTGCTCCCGGCTCCAGTATAATTTGGGGTTATGTTACTACCAAAATCTGCACAGCAAAACACAAAACTGTGAAGGATAAAGTCTTCATGTTTGGATAGCATTCGGGTTTTCCCAGCTCTCTCAGAAGCATGACTGCTTTTGAGCTTCTTAAAAAAAAAAACCACGATTCCTTCTTAAGGATGGGGAAACTGAGACGGGAGGGGTTGAGTGAGAAGCCCAGAGTCATTTGTTTATTAGTCAGGGTGCAGCTGGGGCTAGAACAGTCTGATGATTGTTTTCACTGCCTGAGGAAGCTGGGCATCCAGGGGGTCTGCCTCCACACCCCGTACCACCCCCACCCCGACTTGCATGAGAATTACAAGACAGCATTTTTATGGGAAAGCCCCACCACCCTTTTTTTGAGAAAACCACTTTTGAAGGGCTTAATGAAAGGAAAATTTAGCAGGGGCAATTGTATTCCCTTCAATGGCCCCAGACATCTGCAGGGCTGGCGGGTCTGGGACCCCAGTCAGCGAGGAAGGGGCAAGGTCTGTGAGCAGCTCTCGGCCCCAGGAAGGTTTGTGAATCGTTTTGCAGGTGGCCTGAGCACAATTTAGGGACTTCCAGGGTGGCTCAGTGGTAAAGAATCCACCTGCCAAACAGGAAATGCAGGCTCAATCCCTGGGTCAGGAAGATCCCCTGGAGAAGGAAATGGAAATCCGCTCCAGTATTCTTGCCTGGAAAAATCCCAAGAACCAAGGAGGCTGGCGGGCTGCAGTCCATGGGGTTGCGAAGAGTTGCACGCGAGTGAGCTCACACACGCAGCGAGCACAACTTGCCATCTCGGCAGTTCTGCGTTTTTCCCAGTTCAGCATTCTGTTGTCCTCCATCTTCGGGCCGAAGTTCCCCTTGGGGTGTGAAAGGAGGTCAGCAAAGATGCTCTGAGCGTGGGTTTCCCGGCCGCTCTCACAAAACCTTACATGCTGTCATCCGTGTTCTTCTTCTGGCAGACATACCACTCCCAGGGATTTCTAGGGGTCCTTTTGTTTCAGTTTTTGTTTTGTGAAAGCTCCCTTCTCAGTCTCCAGTAGGTCTGCTCTTGTCTCCCTCCAGCCCTGCTCTTTCGCTAGTAGCTGAACCGTGTGTTAATTTCCCTCCCTTTCTCCACCCTTCCCTGTTCATTCTGGGTTTGTAACATAGCAACTGAAACACAGTTCAGCTGTCATAGTGCCCGTGGTAACATTTTAACATCTCCAGAAGGGTATTTGTGAAAAGCAGGGCGGATCTAAGTTTCCTGAGGCCTGCAGTTTATACAATTTCAGGGCCTCTCTTTAAGAAAAAACATAGCCGTGGTTGGACTTCGGCAGAAGTCTCAAAAGCACAGATTCTCAGGAGTACAGTGGGACTTGCATCTCCACTCCCTGGGCCTTGGAAGGGGGCTGTGCTGAGGAGCCCTAACCTTGAGACTTTACAGTGAGTCCAGGCCTGAGGAATACAAGCTTCCCTCCACCCACCCGCTGCACCCCTGGGGTCTCCCGCCCCAGTCTCCATGACCATTTCTGATCAACCACTCCAGAAAGCGTCTGTGCAAACCCAGAGCAGATGAGGGCATCAACTGTCACCAATTTCCAGGATTACTTTTTTAAATGGAGATTTAGTAGTCTTTAAAATTTTTATTTGTTTTTGACTGTGCAGGATCTCCGCTGCTGCCTGCGCTTTTCCCTAGTCGCAACGAGCAAGGCTGGCGCGTGGGTTTCTCACTGGGGTGCCTTCTCTTGTTGTAAAGCTCGGGCTCTGGGGTGCACAGGCTTCGGTAGCTGGGGCCCACGGGCTTGGTTGCTCCATGACATGTGGGATCTTAGTTCCTGTACCAGGAATTGAACCCCTGTCTCCCACACTGGCAGGCAGATCCTTTCCCACTGAGGCAGCAGGGAAGCGTCTCTGGTATTTTTAAGGTGTGTATGAAACAGCTGTCGCTCTGCTCCCCCCAGCAGCCCGCGCTTCTAAGGATGACTGAGCACAAACAGGAGGCTGTTCTGGACGGCGTATCTTCCTGTGATCGGGGCGGTCACACAGCCTCGGCTCTGCTCCCCTCTGTGGGGGCCCAGGCAGAGTGAGGAGCTCAAATGGCTACTGGGGATGAACAACAGTGAAGAGGTCGGGGTGCTGGCAAGGGAGCTCTCAGTCCACAGACCGTGCAGACCTTATGAAGTCCCTGCCCAGCCACGGGGGCCTGGAGCAGACCCGCCCCTTAGGGGAGGCCCTCGTTGGTGGAAAGGGCCATCCCCCCAAGTCACTGCTGGACCACCCTGGGAGACTTTGACTCTGGCAGAGCTGCAGTGTCCATTGGCCACACCCTCCAGAGGGCAGCAAGTCCTAAAGCCCCAGGCAGTCACGGGATGTTTTTCACTCTGTTTCTTTATCTTTTGGAGAAGGCAACAGCAACCCACTCCACTATTCTTGCCTGGAGAATCCCATGGATGGAGGAACCTAGTAGGCTACAGTCCACGGGGTCGCAGAGTCAGACACGACTGAACAACTTCACTTTCTTTCTTTCACTTCTTTATCTTTAACCACCTTTTTTCTGGGTTGTGGAAAGATCAAATAATAATGATTGTTATGAATTGTCCTGCTTCAAACTCATAGATTGAAGTCCTAACCCCTAGGACCTCAGAATGTAACTGGATTTAGAGATGAGGGGGGAGTCTTTAAAGAAGTAATTAAGGTTAAATGAGGTCATGTGGGAGAGCCCTAACCCAGGGTCAACTACAAATTGGCACTTGCCAACAGCATTTGCCAGCGACTGGGCAACGCCACCAACAAGGGCATTTGCCATCTGCCTCTGTGGAGCCTGAACCCTGCGCTGTCGCAGCTGTTGACCTTCCACACCCCCGGAGGGGGTTCGGGGTGGAGAGTGAGGCACTCTGTGCTCCAGGGAAACTGGTGGAACAGGTCTTTAGATATTTAGATATTTTTCAGGGACTGAGTTCATGATCCTCATCTTTGCATCTTCTCCTATCTAAAAAAGCACTAAACCCCTTCGTGATGACATCAGCTCCTCCTGACTAGCAGAAAGCCTTTTGTAAAACAAGAGCTTAATTGCGTCAAACTCCCCTTTCTCCAGAATCTTATATATTGACCTTGCCCCGCTGCTTCTTTGGAGCAGGCGCTCAGAGCTGTCTGAGGGGCTGTCTCCCAGGCTGCAGTCCTCGTTTTACGCCAAATAAAACAGCTTGCAGCTCTCACGTTGTGCGTCTTTTAGCAGACATCTGTGTGACTGGTGTCCTTGTAAGAAGAGATCAGGACACAGACACACAAAGAGGCAGGCCATCCGAGGACATAGCAAGAAGACAGCCGTCCGCCAGCGAAAGAGGGGGCCTCAGAAGGAGCAGCCCTGTGGACCCCTTTATCTTGGACTGCAAGCCTCCAGAACTGCAAGAGATGCAACTCTGCTGTCTCAGCCTCTACCACGGGGCATTTTGTTTTCTGCGTGCTTACTCTCATCTTGTTCGAGTAGCCCTGGCAAACTCACACCGTGATGGATTCTGCTAACTTGTCCCCCTCCCCTGACAATTTAAGCACCACCCAGCTGTACCAGCATCTCAGAGGGGACTTGCCACCCGCCTCCCCAACAGCTGTCCCCACTGTAGTTCCTGTTCCGGGGAGAGGGGAGAGGGAGTTTGTCCCCTTCCGATGCCTGGAGGTGTCTTTAGAATTCACTTGTTTTCTTGATATACCATAGAGGAAGTAAATTCTGCTAATGAGCTTTTCCCCAGAGAATTCTGATCTGTTACTATTAGTGTGATTATCAGTGTTATTATTAATCAGGGCAATATCTGGCAAGTGTAGAGCATGTTAGGGCTTCTGCAGGGTTTGCCCAAGTATTACCTGCCCCAGTACAGGGCAGGTATGACAAGCAACATTTGGCCCACCTCTCTGAGTCCAAGGTCACAGGGCTGCCCGGCGGTTAATGTTCAGGGAGATGGGCAGGGGTCTCCTGACTTGGTCCTCCGCTCTCCCTGCCCCCACACACCTACCAATGGCTCCTTTTGCTTCCTGGACAGGGCAAGTGGACACAGCTTAACCAGGGTCCAGCCATGGGGCATCAGAGATCCTGGTGTGGCCAAAATTGCAGGTTGCTGCTTTTTCCGGGCTGCTCTCTATGGGGAAAGGAAAGGGGAGGGGCTCAGGGAAGGGCAGGAGGGGAAGGTGAGATCTGGTCTCATCTCCAGCTCAGCCCCACGGGCCACATTTGAACCCTAAGGGATGATGCTGAAGGCAATTCTCCCTAGGGGCCTGAGCTGTTGGGGCAGAGTAGAGCTTTGGGGGGCCCCCCAGGACCCCTCCCACTCTTTGAAGTACCGTGATGCCCATCAGAATGAATCCTCGGGCAGCCTCAGTTCCCTGGGGTGGGGTGCTGGCTGGGGTGGGTGTTCTCATGCAGTATCTTAGAGGCGCAGGGTCTGCAGAGGACCCCTGGGATGGCAAGCAGCATCAGAGCACAGAGAGACCCTTGGGGGCTCCCAGAAGTGGGCAGGGGGAAGTTTGGAGGAGGGACTGGGACCTGGGGCTCTCAGGGGAAGCCAGAGGCCTCTGTGAGCATCGCCTTGCTGTCAGTCTGGTTGAATTCTGCCGTCTGGTGGGTGAGGCCCTGGAGTTCAGGTGATGTTGTCAACTGGACGGCTCCAGCAGGCAAGTCAGACAATCAGAAGAGGGGCACTTCTTGCTCCTGTTAACCAAGAGCATCTGAAAGTCACGAACAAACTGCTTTCTCAGGGCTGTCCTGGGAAAGGAGGTGAGCCCTCCGCAGGAAGGAGCGATGTGACCAGGCGCCTCCTGAGTGAGTCCCTGCCCCATGAGGAGCCCAGCCACGCGGCCGCGGAGGTACAAAGAAATTCTCCCAGGATGGTCTGTCCTTGTTGCGAGTGGAGGATCCTCTGTGTCCCAACTCCTGTGGGACTCCGGCATATCTGATAGTTTACGCTCGGCTTTGTTACTGGCCATCACGTGGATAAACATGGTCTGGAGACGAGCGTCTCCAAGGAAACAGCGGGTTCCTCCCACTGCGGGTCGCTCACATGTGTAATTAGCGCTTTCGGTCGCTGGTGGGTCGCTCCTCCTTATTCGAGTCCAGGTTTATGTCCTGGCTCTTAATCTTCTTCACCCCTCGATAGGCCTGTTCTTGGTCACCTGAAGGCCGGCACTGCGGGTCAGCTGTACCTGGAGTTAACTGAGGCCCAGACCTGGTCAGATATGGGGAATAATGCAGCGGGTCTGGGAGCCCGGAGGCGCAGTGAGCCATGCATCCCGCCACACCGATACGGTCCTAAGGGTTGCTGGTTTTGTGAAACATGCAAGAGGACGTCTGTCAACGTTTGTAAAATGAGCTGGCTTCCTTCCTCCTTCCTCCCGCTTCCTCCTTCCTCCGGCTTCCTCCTTCTTCTTGCCTCCCAGGTCCCACCTCCAACCCTTTTCCTCCTGATCCACCCTCACACCTGCACACACCCTCACACCTGCACACACCCTCACACCTGCACACACATCCAACACCTCCGTACTCCTCCACACATGTACACACACGTGCACACCCCCACACCTGCACGCACACCTGACACCTACACACTCCCCCACAGATGTACATGCAGGTGCACACACCGCAGCTGCACGCACACTCTCACACCTGTGGGCCTGGGGCTCCCGCTGGGGAGGACAGAGGATTCCAGGCCCTCACCATCCTGTGGGGCAGAGGGGGCCACCCCAGGACCTCCCTGAGCTGTGTGGTGACTGGATACTCTTTCAGCTCAGCTCCCCACCCCAGGACCACAGTTTTAACACAGGATCTACCTCTCTTCACTTTGAGGTTGATGCTACATTTTGGAGTATTTTGCCCAAAGAATCCAGCAGCTGGCCATTGCTGGGGCTTCACTGAAACAGTAACCTCTGTGAACAGGCAGACTATCAAGGACAGGGCTGCCACTTCCCCCGCCATGCTCAGGAACTGCCCTGTCTCCCTGGGAACCCCCCTGGGGGGCAAGGCCCCCAGAGCCCTGCAGCCCTGTGTGTGTCACTTACACACACACACTCACACCCCGAGCAACAGTGGGACCCCCACAACTGAGCTGTGGCAGCTAATGAGGCATTTTATAAGCCACAGGATTGATTGGAAAGCTGATTTGCCCATGGAAGAGAGATATAACGAAATAATTAGGTCTGACAAAAATGCCCATGAGCAGGAGAGAATGTGACAGGGCTGACAGCTTGAATCAGTGGCTTAAAAATGAAGAAGCTGGGATTTGGGGACTGCGGGCCTCTCCCTGGCCTGGCTCTGCTGGCTCTGAGAATAGGGAACAGAAACTTAGGAACAGGACACATATTACAAGATTTAAATGCTTCTAAGATGTGAGCCTGAGAACCAGTCGAGGGATCTGGGTCATCTCTGCTGCAAGAGTCCCGGGATGGACTGACCACTTGCCTGCAACTGGGGCAGTGTCATCCAGGGTGTAGATGCAACCTGAAGAGGGGAGTCCATCAGATCCTGGGCGTGGCACCAAAGAGGGGGTTCAGGGTAAGTTAGAGCTTGGTTAAGAGATGACACAAAAGGACAGGAATCAGGAAGAGCGGGGCAGGTAAGAATGGCAGTGTCAATAGGGGGCTAAGACAAAGTGGCCCAGGGAGTCAGCTGTGAACAAAGAGTCAGCGGAAAAAGAAGGTGCAGTGTGAGAACTGTGACCTGTTTTCTTTGGGCCAAACTGAGGACTGTAGCCTGGGAGATAGCATCTCAGTTAGTCCTGAGAAACTTCTCTGAAGTGGTAGGCGGAAAGGTCAGTATAGCCATGATTTTAGTGAAGGGGGAATACATGCAATCAAGCAATATTTTTGCAGAAGTCACAAGGAACAGATGTCACCATGAAAGACTTTAGTGCTTGTATACATACAAGGAAATGCAAGAATTGGGCTCATAAAATCTTCTCCTGGAGATGCTGATCTGAAGACCTGTTCTGTCTCATTCCTGGTCTCTACCCTGAACTCCTGTCAGTGCTTATTGAAGTTCAGCAGTCCCAACAGCTTGTAAATTAATCCTTGTAGAGGCAGATGGCAAGTGCCAGTTTGTAGTTGGCACAAGGGGGCACTTGTGGGAACCTTCTCCTGCTGAGTGCTGACTGTGGCCTGGAGCGGGCGAACTGATCAGAAATCACTGGGTTGCAGCTTTAATGGGGTTGCAAATCAAATCTTGCAGAGACAACCAACAAGAGAGTTGAGAACAGATATTAGTGTCAGAGTAGCAGTAGAGATGGGAGGTGAGTGGTGTGCAGAATGAAAGTCAAAGTGTATACAGTTGGTAAAATTCAAACCCAGATCCAAGTTCTGAGCCATTTGATCATGAATGGAGTGGTTCAGTCTCCTAGAGGAGGTGAGCCTGTGGGGAGCCCAGTACTGTCCTCCCGCTTGATGGATGCTTGGTTGGATTATCAGAGAACAGTGGGACCTTGGGGAATTTGCCAGGACTCCCATGGGTGGAACATCACAGCACCTGCAAGTGTCACGAAAGTCTCCCCTGGGCTTGTGCACAAAGCTGAGCATGGGTGAAGAGCCATCTGATGACTGGCCCAGAGCCTGCTTGGTTCAGAAGCATCCCAGCTCGGTTCTACCTTTGAGTGGTCTCACAGCCCCCAGAACAAGCACTTGGGATAAAAATCCCACCAAGGATGCAGCCCCCTAGTCATCGATCCCCTCAGACATTTTCACCTGGCCACTGTGTGTCTCAGTTTGCCTGTTTCAGAGTTGGCTTATAGCCTATGATTCTGGCTTAATTAATTGTGACTCCTTTCACTTTCAAAACAGCCTCAGTTTATATGATGAATTATGTGGTCATTCCACTGCAGACCTCCACATTGCCAAACCAAATGGTCATTTTTAGCCTTCGCTTTACTTGACCTCTCAAACGAATGTGCCCCAGTTCATTACCTCCTCCTCCTTGAAATGCTCTCCTCCCTTGGCTCTGCACATTGTGCCTCTATACCTGCTTCTATATAGCACAAGGTGTGGTTGCCATAGTGATGAGATGCTGAAACTGGGTGAGAATTTTTGACACATTGTGGCTAAGATACATTTCTGGTACTTTTAGTTTATCCTTGTCAAGATTATTGGTTAGAAGCAAGTGAAATGAGCTCTGGATAGTTTAAACAAAAAGAATGATTCTTAGAAGGTTAGAGAAACTTATGGAACCAATCCGAGTCTACAGGCCCAGCCTCAGGAAAGGAGGAAGAAACCAAAAACCACTACATGGTTCAGAAGGGAATTGAAGGGAAGTTGGGGAGATAGTGAATTCAAAAGGGAGTTAGAGAATAATAGGCATGGCAAAATAAGATCAAAGGATGGGTGTATTTTTAAGAATGGGTAGGGCATGAACACATTTATTGACAGAAAAATTGCATGAAAATGAAGGGTTTTTTGGATCACAATAGAATTAAACTAGAAAGTAATAACAAAGTTACTGGGGAAAATCTCAAATATTTTCAAAGTAAATCAGAAGCATCTAAGCAATCATGAGTCAAAAAGGAAGTCACAAGGGATGTTAGAAAATATTTTGAACTTAATGGGAATAAAAACAGCATATCAAGTTTTGTGGGATGCAGCTAAAGCAGTGCTTAGGGGGAAATGAATAACACTAAGTGCTTATTATTAGATAAGAAGAAAGATCTCAAACTAATAATCTATTTTTCCACTTAAAGAAATGTAAGAAATTAGAAAAAAAAAAGTGAACTAATCCCAAAGCAAGCAAAAGGAAAGCACTAGTAAAGATAAAAGCAGAACTGATAAAGTTGAAAATCGACAAACTAGAGAAAGATCAATGAAACCAATTTATGGTTCTTCACCAAAGACAGGGTAAAGGAAGACTGTGTTTGTGTGTCTGCGTGGAGCTGAGGGTGGAGGAGGGGATCTGTGACTAACTGATGAAGAAATATCTTGCTCACTGTTTTTCCTTATAAAATAGTGGGTGTAGTGGTCTGCTGAGAAGTGAGGATCTAGAACCAGTGGAGAGGTAATGTCTTGGTGTATTTTCTGGAGAAATGGGTACTATAATCATTGCTGCTCTAACAAGTTATAGTAAAATTAGTGGCTTTCACACACACACAAGTTAATTTTTTTATGGTCCGAGAGATGAGAAGTCCAAATGGGCCCTACTGGGCTAAAATCAAGGTGTCCGCAAGGCTGTGTTTCTTCTGGAGGCTCTAGGGAAGAATTTTTTCTAGATTTTTCCAGAACATGGAAGTGACCCACATTACCTGGGTCAGTGCCCCATTCTCCAGTTTCAAAACCAGCAGTATCAGCTTCTAATCTCTCTCTGTATCTGACTTGTCTTCACCATCACTAAGAAGAAAGACCTCAAACTAATAATCTATTTTTCCACTTAAAGAAATGTAAGAAATTAGAAAAAAAAAAAGTGAACTAATCCCAAAGCAAGCAAAAGGAAAGCACTAGTAAAGATAAAAGCAGAACTGATAAAGTTGAAAATCGACAAACTAGAGAAAGATCAATGAAACCAATTTATGGTTCTTCACCAAAGACAGGGTAAAGGAAGACTGTGTTTGTGTGTCTGCGTGGAGCTGAGGGTGGAGGAGGGGATCTGTGACTAACTGATGAAGAAATATCTTGCTCACTGTTTTTCCTTATAAAATAGTGGGTGTAGTGGTCTGCTGAGAAGTGAGGATCTAGAACCAGTGGAGAGGTAATGTCTTGGTGTATTTTCTGGAGAAATGGGTACTATAATCATTGCTGCTCTAACAAGTTATAGTAAAATTAGTGGCTTTCACACACACACAAGTTAATTTTTTTATGGTCCGAGAGATGAGAAGTCCAAATGGGCCCTACTGGGCTAAAATCAAGGTGTCCGCAAGGCTGTGTTTCTTCTGGAGGCTCTAGGGAAGAATTTTTTCTAGATTTTTCCAGAACATGGAAGTGACCCACATTACCTGGGTCAGTGCCCCATTCTCCAGTTTCAAAACCAGCAGTATCAGCTTCTAATCTCTCTCTGTATCTGACTTGTCTTCACCATCACTTTTCCAGCTCTGACTCTGACACTCCTGTCTTCCTCTTATTAAGGAATATAAGGACCCCTGCAAATACATCAGCTCACAGGACTGGTGCTGTTGTTCAGTTGATCAGTCATGTCCGACTCTTTGTGAGCCCATGGACTTCAGCACACCAGGCTTTCCTGTCCTTCACCATCCTCTGGGGCTTGCTCAAACTCATGTCCATTAGTGATGCCATCCAGCCATCCCATCCTCTGTCACTCCCTCCTCCTCCTGCCCTCAATCTTCCCCAGCATTAGAGTCTTTTCCAATGAGTTAGCTCTTTGAATCAGGTTACCAAGTATTGAAGATTCAGCCTCAGCATCAGTACTTGCAATGAAGATTCTGGGCTGATTTCCTTGAA
Source organism: Aepyceros melampus (assembly GCA_006408695.1). NCBI lineage: Eukaryota > Metazoa > Chordata > Mammalia > Artiodactyla > Bovidae > Aepyceros > Aepyceros melampus. Next base: position 502,301 of record SJXQ01008892.1, on the reverse strand, counting down.
GGCTCACAGAATAATACAGGATAATCTTCCCCATCTCTAGGCCCTTAACTTAATCACACCTGGAAAGTTTATTTTGCCATCCAAGGTAGCATATTACAGGTTTGGGAAATTAAGACAGAGGCATCTTTGTGGATATTATTCTGCCCACACAGTTGACAATCAAGAACAAGTGAAAGAATTGGGAAGAACACTCAAGTCCATGGGGCCTGGAGACCATGAACTGGTTGTGTCCTGAATCTGCAGGTTAGGACATTTAGGAATTGAGAGAAAAGAACTAAGTTGTCACAGCTAGGACAAAGTACGGCATTTGCTGGGAGTATAGCAGGACTGGGATATAGACACCAGGAGTTTTAATAAAATGGTGCCTTTGGGATCCAAGCTACATAGGGAGGGAGGGAGAGTGCTCACAGAAAGAGAGGAAATAAATGTAGCCAATGGGGATAAAATGCATAATCCAGGGCTTTAGATATGAAAGTTCAGTTCAGTTCAGTTGCTCAGTCGTGTCCGACTCTTTGTGACCCCATGAACCGCAACACGCCAGGCCTCCCTGTCCATCACCAACTCCCAGAGTTCACTCAGACTCATGTCCATCGAGTCGATGATGCCATCCAGCCATCTCATCCTCTGTCGCCCCCTTCTCCTGCCCTCAATCTTTCCCAGCATCAGGGTCTTTTCCAATGAGTCAGCTCTTTGCATCAGGTGGCCAAAGTATTGGAGCTTCAGCTTCAACATCAGTCCTTCCAATGAACACCTAGGACCAATCTCCTTTAGGATGGACTGGTTGGATCTCCTTGCAGTCCAAAGGACTCTCAAGAGTCTTCTCCAACATCACAGTTCAAAAGCATCAATTGTTCGGTGCTCAGCTTTCTTCACAGTCCAACTCTCACATCCATACACGACCACTGGAAAAACCATAGCTGTACTCTGTCTTAGCTGTGACAACTTAGTTCTTAGATATGAAAGGTGGTATGATAAATGGATACTAATAAAAAGAAATGGATTTAACAAAGAGAATCTTCTCCACTGTCATTCTAATAAAGATCAATTCATCAGGCTCAACAGTAGAATTTTTTGCTATCATATCTTTTCCTTAAAGGAATGTCATTTAATCTACTCTTGATACTGGTCAAAGGTCTTAGAATAAGTAAGGAGTCTGCTCTCTTTTGCAGTAATTTACACAGTCTACCCTTACATCTGTCAGAGATAATCTTGTCCCTCCAACATCTTAACAGATACTGTTCACCAAAGACCCAACGGGGCCATTTTGATTTATGTCCCCTGAGTGACACTTGAATCTAAAAAGGAGACAGGCTTATTAATATGGTACAGAATATTTTTTTTTCTCAACCAGAAAAGAGAACTTGGTGATTCTTAGTCTTGAGGGAAGGGTTACGTGTGTAAGGAATGTTGGAGTAGTGTTGGGGGAAGTAGTTATGAATGTTGGATAATGGTTCTCTACAATTTGCATAAGAAACAGGTAATTTGGGGGTCTGTTTTTCCCTTTCTTTTCCTTTTAGACATAGCAGATTGGCATCTGAGTTTGGATGCTGGGAATGCCACCTACCTGCTAGTGAACTTGGATATCTCTGCCTGTATTTCCTATAGAGTGGGAAAAGCAGAAGTATGCCTTTTAGTCTTATGGGGACTCAAGTTAATATTTTTGAATGACTTAAAATAGTATCTGGCACAGATGTGCTTGTTAAATAAAATTTAAAATGTATCTAAGAATGAGGTTCACTGAGAAGACCTTGTAAATGCATCAGAGAAAACCACACTGGTTCAGAGTCGAGAGTGACTTATGTGCTTTTTGACTCAACCTGGATGAGTATGCATCCATGGGTCTTCATTTGAATCAAATGTTCTTGACAATTTTCTCTACCATGTCAGGGATAGTGTTTCCCCTTTATTTGCTTTGAGTTGCTGAAAGTTGGCATTTCAAACAATCTGTGCTGTTGATCATCTTCTTCTTGGCTGAAAATGAAACCTCGCCAACCCCAAGGCAAACAGACAGCTAATTAGGGAACCTAAGCCTTTTTATGCGGAGAAGGCAATGGCAACCCATTCCAGTACTCTTGCCTGGAAAATCCCATGGGCAGAGGAGCCTGGTGGGCTGCAGTCCATGGGGTCGCAAAGAGTCAGACACGACTGAGCGACTTCACTTTCACTTTTTACTTTCATGCATTGGAGAAGGAAATGGCACCCACTCCAGTGTTCTTGCCTGGAGAATCCCTAGAACGGAGGAGCCTGGTAGGCTGCCGTCTACAGGGTCGCACAGAGTCAGATACGACTGACGCGACTTAGCAGCAGCAGCAGCAAGTCTTTTTATGTGCTATAGTCTAGATATTACTCATCAACTCAAGATGAGGGATGTGGCAGGGGGGTCTGAGCAGAGTTAAAGATTAACGTGATGCAATAAGAACACGGTGGCCCCAACACGCATTTTCCCACTACTATCAATCCGGCTGAGAGGTGGCAGCCACTGAGCTGAAAGTCCGTGATTGTCTAGCGACTACCACATTGTGTCGAAGGGTGACTGAGACTGGTGATTGGAAATTTTCCTGGGGACAAGTAGTTCTTCAGTCCCAGCTCTCAAAACAGAGCCTTGGCCTGCAGTTAATGTGACAGCCTCCTGGGACCGTCAGGGCCGCAGCAGCGTGACCCCAAGCATCTTCAAAAATCCCAGAGCTGAGAGGTTTTTCTTCCCTATTATTTTTATGTTATTTGAGTAAGCTACTCAATTTCTCTGAATCTCTATTCCCATCAACCCAAATCGCACCCACCTGAAAGGGTTATTTTGCGACTTTGGTGAAGGAATACATCTTCACCGAGCACAGCACCTGGTGTTCAGTGAGCAACCAGATGTTCAGTCTCTTTCTTCCCCCATTTCCACTTCCACCCCTTGGTTGCTTGCCTTTGAAGCAGGAAGACCTACCCAGTTCTCTGAAGTCTTCAGGAGCTCTTGCATTAGAGTGACAAGGCAGAACTGTATCTTTTTAGAAAGTCATTAACTCTAAGAGAGCACCCCCCTTGCCTTTCTTGTCCAGGAAGCTGCATGAAAGAGGCCAGGAGAGCTAGAGAGGAGGGGGAATTCCCAGGACCATCAGAGGGGCAGAGGCCACGGGGATCCAGGCACCATCATTGTCCGGCGCCATGACAAATAAGGTCAAGACAGGCCAGGCACCTTTCTGTAATTCCCAGCACATTTGTAAATTTCCAGGAATGCAAGTCACTGGGCTCCCTGTCCGGTCAAAGGTCCTGGAGGACTGTCCATCTCCTCTGGGGAGAAGTCCCTATAGGCGTTAGTAAGTGTGCAGAGGTCCCAACATTGGATGACAGCTGCTCGTGTCCTTCCTCCCCAGGACTCTGCCTCCCGTCCCTCCTTAATACCCCTGCTCTCCTGTTCATTATGGGACATCAGAGCCCAGCGCTGGGCTCCTCCAGAGGGCAGTTTGCACATATTCAAAAGGAAGGAAGGAAAAGAAGTCACCTGCTACATTTAGAGAGATCGTGGTGGCAGGCATGGTGTTCTGGGAGCTGACATCATCTGTTCACCCCAGCAGTGTCCCATTTAGTCACAAGAACTGAAGCGAGGGGGCTGGGGGAGGATCCATTTCAGTAACTCATGAGAAGCTCCTCAGGCCATCCGTCTCTCCAGCTCCATCGTCTGACAACTCCAGTCCACTGACAAGACCCAGCTGCCTGCTGGCAGCTCCATGAGGGGGTCACATGTAGCTTTGAAGCTGAATGGGCCAAAAATATCTGCTCAGTTTTAACTACCCCCCATCCCCCCAACTTGCTTCTCAAAAGGTCCTTTGCCCAAGCCACATAGAGGACTTATCCAGTCTTGCCTTCATCCCTTCAGAAGAAATGCTGAGTTCTGAAACCCGCTTCCCCATCTCTGGACTTCCCTTTACCCCACTCTCACCACTGCAGCCCTATCATTCCCCAGAATCACACAGTGACCATCTACATGGAAGCCTCTGCTCCCTTCTAGCCCGTCCATAATCAGTGGACCGTCTACATGGAAGCCTCTGCTCCCTTCTAGCCCACCCATAATCAGTGGCCATCTACATGGAAGCCTCTGCTCCCTTCTAGCCCACCCGTAATCAGTGGACCATCTTTGGAAAGAGAACAGAGCCCATCAGTATCCTATCAGGCCCTCCAGTGTGTCCTCTCACCTCAGGTGACATTCTAAGCCCCTGTCCCTGAAAAGCTACAGTAGCCCCCAAGTTTCAAGCTCCCGTTTCCCATTTCCCTTTCCTACTGTGGCTTTTGTCAGTTTCCCATATGCATGAAGCTGCTCCCTGCCTTTGAATCTGCGCAGTCACTTTCGTCTCCGCCTAGGAAACTCTTCCTGATATATGTCAGTGGCTGACACCTTGTGGTTCCATCCTTAGCTTACATGTCACTCCTGCAGGGGCCACTTTGACTACCAGGTCAAAACCAGCCCCTCATTCCTTCTTAATACAACCTAGTTCAGTCAGTCAGCTCAGTCGCTCAGTCACGTCTAACTCTTTGCAACCTCATGGACTGCAGCAAACCAGGCTTCCCTGTCCATCACCAACTCCCGCAGCTTACTCAAACTCATGTCCATTGAGCCAGTGATGCCATCCAACCATCTCGTCCTCTGTTGTCCCCTTCTCCTCCTGCCTTCAATCTTTCCCAGCTTCAGGGTCAATGAGTCAGTTCTTTGCATCAGGTGGCCAAAGTATTGGAGTTTCAGCTTCAGTATCAGTCTTTCCAATGAATATTCAGGACTGATTTCCTTTAGGATGGACTTGTTGGATCTCCTTGCAGTCTAAGAAATCAAGAGTCTTCTCCAACACCACATTTCAAAAACATCAGTTCTTCGGCACTCAGCTTTCTTTATAGTCCAGTTTTTACAACCATACATGACCACTGGAAAAATCATAGCCTTGACTAGACAGACCTTTGTCAGCAAAGTAATGTCTGCTTTTTAGTATGCTTTCTAGGTTGTCATAGTTTTCCTTCCAAGGAGCAAGCGTCTTTTAATTTCATGGCTGCACTCACCAGCAGTTCTCCAAATAGTCCTTATCACTGTCCGCCGTTTTTCTGTTGTTGATTCATCCGTTTCTGTATCTCACCTCCTCCCCCTTTAGACATCAGCTCTGGGTGAGCGTATCTCCGGCTCACTGGTGAGTCTCCTGCAGTCAGAGGAGCGCTTGGCCCGTAGCTTTTGTGGTTGCTGTTCAGTTGCTGAGTCACTCTTTGCCACCCCAGGGACTATAGCCCACCAGGCTCCTTGTCCATGGGATTCTCCAGGCAAGAGTACTCGGGTGGGTTGCCATTTTCTCCTCCAGGGGATCTTCCTGGCCCATAGCTGGTGCTCAGTAAATACTGGTCATATACATGAATCATTGGAGAGAGCAGTCTTTACTCTCCCTTAACCATGTTTTTGGCTAATTTGGGAACCAGTAGGGGCTTAGTTCTGTCTGGATCTGGAGGGCAGTTTTCTCAGTCTTGCATGATGGCCATTTGGGGCTAAATAAGGCTTATCTTAGGGGCCGTTTTGTGCACAGTAGGATGCTTAGCAGCACCCCTGACTGTACCCGCTAGGAGCCAGTATCAAAGTCCTTCGCCACTCCCAGGTTGAGACAACCCAGAATGTCTCCAGACATTGCCAGATAGCCC
>SJXQ01008892.1:468728-496284 GCA_006408695.1 Aepyceros melampus | reverse complement strand
TGGAGTATCAGGAGGGGTAGAGTGCAGGGGTGGGCAGGTCTCACCTTGATCCCAGCTCCATCACGCACCAACTGGGTGAACTGGCTTAGCTTTGCCTATTTCAGAATGGGGCATGTGCCCACAGGGTGGGTAGCAGAACCGTCATGGGTTTGACCAGAGACGAGTGGATACAGACTCGGGGTGGGGCATGATGGTACCATGGGGGCTGGGTGACAGCGGAGATCTCCGAGCTGATGCCATTTTGTCATCCCCCGCTGGCCAGGGTGTCTCCAGGGTTGCAGACATGCACGGCGGGGTGGAGACCGGAGACTTGGCAGTCCTCCACTGGGGCCCACAGGCACATCCAGCTGACACTCTGGCTCTAATCCCTGCTCTTTGATTCACTCGTGTGTGGGTTCTCACAAAGGCCAACTGTGCTCCCAGCAGCTGCAGCTGGTCGGGGCCTTGGGGAGGCTGTGGGAAGGGTCATGGGTGCTGCTTACAGTGGCAGGAAGAGCATCCCAGCGCCTGTCTCTCTCCCCCCAGAGCTCAGCCGGTACCTGGGCAGGGAGGCACATTTTCCTGCCAAGGTGCAGAGGTCAATGTGGGGAAGGAGGAGGAAAAGCAAGATGTAAGAAAGAGCATCTGCTTCCAAACAGTTACACCGACAGCCCCCTGTGAGCCCCCAAATCCTTCCAGCAGCAAAAGGTCTTGGGGAAACACCTGCCCTGATGCAGGACAGCTATAAGCACGGGAATCTTGGGAGACTTTCGAGTGAGACAAAGAGAGGACCTGTTCCAACTTCTCCAGGCTGGAAAAATATAAAAGGCATGACCACCTGATTGATTGGGTCCATCCTTTGAGAGACAGGCATCATTATTTTTAATTAATGTTAAATTATGGCAAATGTGTTTGTCTGAAGCGTGTGTGCCGTGGGGCAGGTGATGGAGCAGGTGGAGAGTGGCTGGAGTGGGGACCATCCTGGGCAGATGTCCCCCAGCAGGGCCAGCTCTGCCGGGCAAGTCTCCTCGACGGGAGTGAAGTCTAGGGGGTGAGTCGGGGGTTCTCTTTGATCTGAGGTACTTGCAGGTTTAGGATCACAGGAATAGTACTGGGGCTCTGTGAGAGCTTCCAGGGCTGCTCACAGGCTCTGATTTCTGTAACCTCGGCGTGTCCTTGCCTAGCTTCCTCGGCTTCTGATCAGAAGCACCTTGTCCTTGGGGGAGGACTGTGGTCCATGGTGAGACCCCCCTTCTCAGCCTTCCAGCCTCGCAACCCCAGGAGACAGTAATCACTGCTCCAGGCATCCATACATCAACCCTGGGAAACAGACTCTGCTGGGGTTGAGGGCTTTTTTTTCCCCCTTGACCATTAAAATAATTGAAGTATAGCTAACATAAAGTGTTGTGCTAGCTTCTGGTCCACAGCAAAGTGATTCAGCTACATATCTATTCTTTTCCAGATTCTTTCCATTGTAGGTTATTACCAGACACTGATGCAGTTCCCATGCTCTACCGTAGGCCCTTGTGGTTTATCTGTTTTTTCTATAGTGAAAATGTGAAAGTGTTAGTTGCTCAGTCAAGTCGAACTCTTTGAGACCCCATGGACTGAAGCCTGCCAGGCTCCTCTGTCCATGATGATTCTCCAGGCAAGAAAACTACCCTGAATAGCTATTTCCTTCTCCAGGGGATCGTCCCTATCCAGGGACTGAACCTGGGTCTCCTGCACTGCAGGCAGACTCTTGACTGTCTGAGCCTCCGGTGAAGCAGTGTGTGTATGTTAATCCCATATGCCTCCCCTCAGTCCTGCGGCCCCTCTGGTAACCATGCATTTGTCTTCTCTGTCTGTGAGGCTATTTGTTTTGTAAATAATTTCTTTTCTATAATTTTTTTAGGTTCCACATATAAGTGATATCATGTGATATTTGCCCTTCTCTGTCTGACTTACTGTACTTGGTGTGATAATCTCTAGGTTATCATGGTTAACCGTGGTTAACCATCCATGTCGCTGCACATGGCACTATGTCTTTTTTTATGATTAATATTCCACCGTATATTTTATATATAACACCCCTAACAGAAGCAGAAGATATTAAGAAAAGGTGGCAAAAATACATGGAAGAACTATAGAAAACAAGATCTTCATGACCCAGATAACCACAATGGTGTGATCACTCACCTAGAACCAGACATCTTGGAATGTGAAGTCAAGTGGGCCTTAGAAAGCATCACTACGAACAAAGCTAGTGGAGGTGATGGAATTCCAGCTGAGCTGTTTCAAATCCTAAAAGATGATCCTGTGAAAGTGCTGCACTCAATACGCCAGCAAATTTGGAAAACTCAGCAGTGGCCACAGGACTGGAAAAGGTCAGTTTTCATTCTAATCCCAAAGAAAGGCAATGCCAAAGAATGCTCAAACTACTGCACAATGGCACTCATATCACATGCTAGCAAAGTAATGCTCAAAATTCTCCAAGCGAGGCTTCAACAGTACATGAACTGAGAACTTCCAGGTGTTCAAGCTGGATTTAGAAAAGGCAGAGGAACCAGAGATCCAATTGCCAACATCTGCTGGATCATGGAAAAAGCAAGAGAGTTCCAGAAAAACATCTATTTCTGCTTTATTGACTATGCCAAAGCCTTTGACTGTATGGGTTGCAACAAACTGGAAAATTCTCAAAGAGATGGGAATACCAGACCACCTGACCTGCCTCCTGAGAAATCTGTATGCAGGTCATGAAGCACTGCGATTGCAAGGGAGAGTTTCCCAGAGGGCTGGATGAGTTGACAGCACTCTCTGCTCACTGAGGCTCAAGTAGTGGCAGAAAGAGCGGAGGGTCTCCCCCCACTTTGTGGTGCACATAGGTTTGCAGTGCCTGCTATTATTTTACTCTGAAGTGCTCAGCAATCTTGGTTGAAAAAAAAAAGATGCTGATTCATGTCTAGTGGTCATTTTGATGATTTTGATGGGATTTGCTAGTGGGAGACCTAGAAGTCAGTGCTGTGCTCGTGATTGCAAGGGAGAGTTTCCCAGAGGGCTGGATGAGTTGACAGTACTCTCTGCTCACTGAGGCTCAAGTAGTGGCAGAAAGAGCGGAGGGTCTCCCCCCACTTTGTGGTGCACATAGGTTTGCAGTGCCTGCTATTATTTTACTCTGAAGTGCTCAGCAATCTTGGTTAAAAAAAAAATGATGCTGATTCATGTCTAGCGGTCATTTTGATGATTTTGATGGGATTTGCTAGTGGGAGACCTAGAAGTCAGTGCTGTGCTCGCAGGGGGTAGGCTCGCAATGAACGTGGATTAGATAGCCTAGTGGGTAGGCATCCCACACCGAGCACGGCCCTGCCATGCTAATGTGGCTCTCTTCCATGTCTACACACTGGGTAGGAAAATCCCCAAGTCAAATTAAAATATATAAATATTTATTTTTACTTATTTGGCTGCCCCAGTGTTAGTTGCAGTGCGTGGCTCTTTGGGCTGCACCATGTGGGATCTAGTTCCTTGACTGAGGATAGAACCCAGGCCCTGTACACTGGAAGTGTGGAGAATTAGCCACTGGACCACCAAAGAAGTCCCCTCCCCACCCCCAAATTAAATTTGAATTGTTTATGCAACTGAAAAGAAAAAAAACTCATTTAAAATTTTACAAAGTATATTATATTAGTCAGGATTTTACAGAGAAACAGAATCAATAGTTGAATGTGTGTAGGTATATGTGTATAAAGGGAGAAAGAGAGAGAGAGAGATTTTTCATCTATCTTAAGGAATTGGCTCATGTGCTTATGGGCCAATTTAAAGGGAAGACAGTGCAGTTGAAGCCTGCACCATGTGGGATCTAGTTCCTTGACTGAGGATAGAACCCAGGCCCTGTACACTGGAAGCGTGAAGAATTAGCCACTGGACCACCAAAGAAGTCCCCTCCCCACCCCCAAATTAAATTTGAATTGTTTATGCAACTGAAAAGAAAAAAAACTCATTTAAAATTTTACAAAGTATATTATATTAGTCAGGATTTTACAGAGAAACAGAATCAATAGTTGAATGTGTGTAGGTGTATGTGTATAAAGGGAGAAAGAGAGAGAGAGATTTTTCATCTATCTTAAGGAATTGGCTCATGTGCTTATGGGCCAATTTAAAGGGAAGACAGTGGAGTTGAAGCCTGAAGGCCATCTGGAGGCAGAATTCCTTCCTCTTCAGCAGACCTCAGTCTTCTGTCTAAGGACTTCAGCTGATTGGATGAGGCCCACTCACATGATGGGGGTCATCTGCTTTGTCCAAAGTTCATTGATTTAAATGTTAATCACATCTAAAAAAAAAATCCTTTAGTCTTGTGTTTAATCAAACATTGGGCTCTGTGGCACAGAGAAGCTGATAAGTAAAATTGGCTATGCTAGATAATAAAGGTTTCATTTTTCAGAAAAAGGAACATTTTGCACTGTTTTCATCTTAAAAATGTCTTTCCTTGTTTGAATTAGTTTGAAGACAATTCAGATAGGTCTTGCTTTCATATGAAAACTGTAGTTCTTGTATTTTGCACATACGCCTAAAGCTTTATTATTAAAAGACATGACTGGGATGAAAAGATTACAATTCTGTACATAATACAGAAAACAATTTAAAAAAAATCATGTGCCTTTATAAAAAGAATTTCAAAAACTGCTTTGCTTAAGGAGAACACTATTATTATACCAGGAAAGATAGCAACCACTGTAATTAAGAGTGGAAACATTTCTACAGGGTCAACATTTACTTCTTTGTCTACATATGAATTGTCAAAAATCTCATTTTTAGTCTCCTAACATTTATAGATAATTAATTCTAATCAAAAATAAATTTGAGCTTTTACAACTGAACAGGACAAAGTGTTTTGATGGTTCAAATGCTGAGATATAAGGTAGAGTCATTCACTCTGTTGCTGTTGCTCAGTCGTGTCTGACTCTGTGTGACCCCATGGACTGCAGCACGCCAGGCTTCCCGGTCCTTCACCATCTCCCGGAGCTTGCTCAAACTCATGTCCATTGAGTCAATGATGCCATCCAACCATCTCATCCTCTGTCGCCCCTTTTCCTCCTGCCTCAATCTTTCCCAGCATCAGGGTCTTTTCCAGTGAGTCAGCTCTTCGCATCAGGTGGCCAAAGTCTTGGAGCTTCAGCTTCAGCATCAATCCTTCTAATGAATATTCAGGATTGATATTAAGATTGACTGGTTTGATCTCTTTGCAGCCCAAGGGACTCTCAAGAGTCTTCTCCAACACCACCATGACTCTATTCTTTCACGCATTCATCATTCAACTATTTATTGAAGACAGTGTATTCTGGGCACAGTACTAAGTACTGGGCAACAACGTGAATAAGCGAAAGCCACTACCTTCTTGGCCTTATACTCTAATATGGGGATAAAAGTATGTAAAAATAGCTGCTCTATGTGTGATAAGAAATATGGAGCTGATGCCTTAGGGTCACATTGGAAAAGCATCTAAGAATAGATAGATTTAACTGAGCACTAACTATGTGAAGTGGTTTACTATGATCTCATTTCCTCCTCCTGACGGTAGACCTGCCATATAGGTACTATTATCATCCTCCTCCTCTTACAGGCTAGACCACTGGGGCACAGAGGGTTGGAATCTTGCCCAAGATCTGACAGCCCATAATTGCAGGAGCCTCCCCGTCCAAGAGTCTGACCTGCTGGAGGAAGAAAGGTGACAGGACTCCGTGTGATGTACCCGGCGGGGCATGGGAGGAAGTTACTGCAATAGATCAGGAGTGGGGAAGAAAATGGCAACCCACTCCAGTGTTCTTGCCTGGAGAATCCCAGGGACGGGGGAGTGTGGTGGGCTGCCGTCTATGGGGTCGCACAGAGTCTGACACGACTGAAGCGACTTAGCAGCAGCAGCAGCAGCAGAAGGGCAGGGTGAAGGCGGTGGAAAGAGCTCAAGAAGATGTGGGCGTGGTCACGCGGACTAGATGGCGCGGATTGGCTGAGGGGCGGGAGGAGGAGTCTATTGCGACTTGGGTTTGTGAACGTGGTGCTCTTACGGGGTCTGGTTGCAGCACAGGTACAGCAGGCCGGGGAGGTCAGATGCCAAAGCTCTCAATGTCAGCTGTAAAATTGACTGCATGCAGTTGATGGAAACACCCAGAATGGTTTTACTTTTGAGATCCCCACATGCTTTAAAGTCTCTGGGAAATACTTATGCTCTGACCCTCTGCAGCTGTGCTCAAGCTGGGACCACGGGGCTGCCCTGGCTCCTTCTCTGCTAGACCTCGGCTGGGAGAGAAGGGGTGGGGGGACCTGTGAATTCCCCTCAGACTTCATGCAGACAGCGAGCCCGGCACCACTAGAGATGGACTGTGAAAACCAGCATTCAGGAGGGAGAGCAGGGCGGGGTCTGTCATGGTCCCTGGGGTACTGAGCAGCGGGCAGGGGCGCACAGGGCATAAGAGGAGGTTCAGGGGAAATAGATCGATCCCCGCAGTTTCACTCACCAGGAGCCAAGCCGCAGGCCAAGAGCTTGTTCAGATGGACACTGAAAAGGTCAGGAATTTGCCTGATTCACCAGCCAACACTAACTTTCTGCCAGTTCTCATGTTCCACCTTAATTAGCTTTCCTAGTAACAACGTGCCCTAGAGTGCTTAGAAGTTATCAAGTCTGGGGGAAAGAACATTTCCTTGTTCTGGGTAAGAGGTATTCCCAACCTCATCACTTAATGAACAAAGAGGGGTAGTCATCAACCTATCAACAGGGGCCTTTAGAGCAGGAGCCAGCAGCAAGGTAATGCAATTATGCAATGAATTGTGAATGCATGCAATTCAAGAAGACTTAAAAGGCTTCTCCGCTGTGTTTTCTAAAGTTTGTAACTCACTCTAAAGACCATGCTGATCTTTTCAATCACAGTGGCCTAAAGGGTTGTTATGCGTTGAATTGGGTTCCCTTCTCCCAAATATTAAAGCCTTAACCCCCAGTTTCTGTGAAAGTGATCTTATTTTGAAATAGGATCACTGCAGATGATCAAGCTAAGATGAAGTCTTTGAGGAGGGGGCCTTTCATTCAACATGACTGGTGTCTTTATGCAGGGCTTCCCAGGTGGTTCAGTGGTAAAGAATCCACCTGCCAGTCAGGAGATGCGTGAGATGTGGGCTCGGTCCCTGAGTCAGGGAGGTCCCACGGAGGAGGAGATGGCAACCCACTGCAGTATTCTTGTTTGGGATAATCCAATGGACAGAGGAGGCTGGCGGGTTACAGTCCACTGGGGTCACAGAGGGTTGGGCATGACTGAGCACACTTGCATGATGTCCTTATAAAGAAGACACAGAGACAAGCAAGAAGGAGGACAATGGGGATGGAGGGTGGGGGACAGAGATGTCCATTTATAAACCAAAGAGAGATGCCCTCACAGAACCTTCCCTCCTGCCCCTTAGAAGAAATCAACTGTGCAGACACCTTGATTTCGGGGCTTCCTGCCTCTGGAACTATGAATCCTAAACCCTGGTTTAAGCTACCCAGTGTGGGGGTCACTGTTATGGCAGCCCTGACAAACTAACACATAGGTTATCTTAAGATTTGAATTCCTAGAACCCATCATTCCCATACCTGAGCTGCAGAGCTATAATGCTTGCAGGACTGGGACCATCAGTTATATGAAAGGGAAAGAAAGCTTATGGACCGGCCAGAGTTTACCGTCACAGGCAAAAGAGTGTGCCTCTGCTGAGCGAAGCTGAGGGGGCGGTGGTGGGAGATGCGGACACAGTGGCTTTTCGGTCACACCCTCTGGTGACCAGCCAGACTTGCTTCCCAGAGCTTGGTGTCCCAGGATACATCCTCCACGGGGATCCTTCTAACAGCAATCTCCTACTCTGACGGAGCATCAGAATCACTGGTGTTGTTAGTTGCTCGGTCATGTCCTACTCTTTGCGACCCCATGGACTGTAGCCCACCAGTCTCCTCTGTCCGTGGGATTCTCCAGGCAAGAATACTGGAGTGGATTGCCATTTCCTCCTTCAGGGGATCTTCCAGACCCAGGGATCGATCCTGGGTCTCCTGCACTGCAGACTGATTCTTTACTGTCTGAGAATCACTGGAGATCTTGTCAAAAGGCAGTCCCCAAGGCCCAGCAGACCCGCACTATCAGACCCCAGAGTGGGGCTGGAAAGGGGCAAGTATAGTCACCAAGGAGGCGGTGATGGTGTGCACAGCAGGGGCCAGCGTTCTCCAGGGAACAAGGCTTAACCTCACTTCTGTCAAAGAAACTGCGACTCAAAAGTAGTGAGCTCTGAGAAGAGTCTCCATCTGCTGCAGGCTATTTTTGGAACTCTATGACTCTGTTAATTTGTTTAATCATTAATGTGGCATTTGATAAAACTGGCATGGTTCCTTTTCTCTCTGATTATGAAACACTGCTATTTCCCATGCAGCCCTTCATTCTTTGCAGAGCCAATTAACATACTTTATTCAATGTGGATCTAGGTGGCATTGGAATGCATCACATTGGTACACATGCTGTGTTTTAAAATAAAATTTGCTTCAGCTTCAAGTAATGAGAAACAACACTGTGATACCTGGAGACTAGTCATTTAATCAGAAGTAGTGTTCTCACGTCACATGCTGGTTTCCTCACTTTCTAAATAGCAGCCATGGTAACAGAGCTGTGTTGTTCTAGACAAGATGAAGCTGAAGTTATAAAGCAGTACCTCCAAACTGCTGTACATGTGGTAACAAGTGGAAAGAATTTGTTAAAAGATTCGGCCATGTTTTGGATGAAAATAAAGAAAATATTGAGTAAAGATGACAAAGACCAAGATAGGAAATTATACATTTCCAAGTAAGGTGAAGCATGATCCCCAAGAAGGAGACAGGAAAAGGAAGTAAAAAATTCAGGTTTGCATTCCAGTTCTAGAGGAAGTGCAAGTTAACCTTATCACATTTTACCATTTATAAAAATCAGAAGAGGAAGGGTTAAAGGAAGGAATGTTTGTGCCATTGTGTAGCTTAAGGCTCTCAGGATAGTCGGCATTGAATTTCAGTTTCATTTATAATTAAAAAAAATAAGCCGCTCTTAGAAGGGTAGTACTTATTTTGGGAAATTACTAAGAGTGATCTTTCATTAAAATCATATACTGTGTATATTTCCAGTCTTCCAGAAATGTGCTGACAACTGCTGACCCCAGACCTTTGTTACTTAGTTGTGGTCTGTGCACAACCAGCCCTGACGTCGCCTGGGAGCAGAAGCCCGGTCCTCCCTGCAGATGCGCTGGATCAGAATTCACACGCAGCAAGGTTTCCAGGCAGATCCCATGCACAGGAGAGCTGAGACGCTCTGCCCTGGGCTACTGGGTGGTGAGGCATTAAGGAGTATTTTGTTGGCTTATAGAAAATTAGAAATACTCCTGAAAATAAAATAAAATACATATGTATGCATATATATAATAGAACATAATATAATATAGTATAACATAACAGCGTGCATATTCTACCAATTTCTAATTTGATCAAGCATTCATCTTTGATAAAGCAAATGGATAACCCTCAGAAAATGGCAGCAAAATTTTTAGATCTCTCTGAATGCCACATATAAACAGACATCTGGAAAGCAGAACTGAAGTGGATAGACAACATTTACAGGAAAGCTACGTGACAGGGTGTTCCAATGGTCTCCCATACTGATGGGGACGTATTACCAACAGCTGCAAGTATTATCAGTGTCTATGAGAGTGAAGCAGAGTTAAGGAACAGGGTGTCTAATGGACCTTAGCAAAGAAGAACCTACTGAATAGCCAATGATGCTCACTGGAAAGCATGGCAGGGCAGTTTGAGTAGAGTAGATTAAACTAGAATCTTTCCCCTCCCCAGTGGCTCTGTGGTAACTAATCCACCTGCAATGCAGGAGACACAGGAGAGGCAGGTTCAGTCCCTGGGTCAGGAAGATCCCCTGGAGGAGGAAAGTGACAACCCACCCTGCTATTCTTGCCTGGAGAATCCCATGGACAGAGGAACCTGGTGGGCTACAGCCCATGGGGTCACAAAGAGTCAGATAGGACTGAGCGACTAAGCACACACCCTCTGCTTTAATAGTGGATAAATGCCTGAGCCCTTGAGGGGGGTCTGATGTGATGATCAGCCTAGTTTCTGTGAGTGCTGGAAATGCAGCAGCCAGAGCCGCCTTTCAGTATAGGAACCCCACTGAGAGAAACTGACAATGCAGTCAAAACTGAGCAAGATAAAGACACATGGATGGAGGGGCAAGACCATTAAGATAAAAATAGGAGAGGGGGACAAAAGCGGGCAAATCTCAAAAAGCTCTCTCTCTCTCTCTCTCTATACACACACACACACACAATATGATAAAAATCCTTAAAATTCAAGATAGCCAAAATTCACATAAAGTTGAGGAGTAGAAAAGCATAAAATTCCATACAAAATTACCGTAAGAAAAAGAAGAATTTAAGAAGCAGAATAACATCCTTGTATATGAAAAAAATATGCTCAACATAAACAGGTCGAAATTGTAACACACCTTTTCTAAATGAACTCAGAGATATTAAGAAAATGACACAAGATATAAATGAGAAAAATTCAGAAAGAAGATATGTTAAGTCACTTCAGTTGTGTCCAACTCTGCGACCCCATGGGCTGCAGCCCACCAGGCTTCTCTGTCCATGGGATTCTCCAGGAAGGATACTAATGTGGGTTGCCATGTCCTCCTCCAGGGGATCTTCCTGACCCAGGGATCAAACCCACATCTCCTGCATTGACAAGCTGGTTCTTTAGCACGAGTGCCATCTGGGAAGCCCCAGAATGAGGTGACATAACTTAAAAAAAAAAAAAGAAATAAGAAGGAAAATCATTTTATTTTGAAGGTGAAACTGGAAAGAAATCAAAAGCAAATAAATACAACCAGCAATGCCTTCAGAGAAATAGGAAATGGAAAATATTTTCAATCATAATGAAATGAAAAGGGAGATAGAAAATGTTGGAGAGAAAGTGGCCAATACTGAAGACAGGAGAAGAGGATCTAAACTAGAGGTCTACAGAGAAGATGGCCAACACTTAATAATAATACCAACAATTCCACTTCAAGAAAGAGTTCTTGAAATTAAAAAAAATATGTACTTGAAGCAATGTGTTAGAAAAACTCTCTGTGGGCTGAGACTATCAATACAGGACAATCAACACCAAGACCTGTTACTAAATGACTGGATTTTAAAGAAGGAAAGAAGAAACTCTCCAGGTAATGAGGCAAAGGGAGGAGTTCATACAGAGGGAAAGAAAATTCCATGTTTATTAGAATTTTCTACTTAATTGTGTTGCACTCAAAGAAAAGGGAGTGATGTATTTAATATACTCAAGGAAAGCAAATAGGCTGTCAAGTATAAAGGCCAGAGGTGAGTGTTATGAAAAAGGATGATGGCTCTCATGAGCCCTTTCTAAAAAGGCCACTAAGGAATGACTTTCAAAGGACCAGAGTCATTGTCATAAGGCTAGTGGTGAGCATGGATTATATCTGTGCTTCTGCGACTAAGGCTGAGTGAAGGTTAAAAGGGAGAGGATACAGGCTTCCCTGTGGCTCAGTGGGTAAAGAATCCGCCTGCAATGCAAGAGACCCAGGTTCAGCTCCTGGGTCAGGAAGATCCCTTGGAGAAGGAAATGGCAACCCACCGCAGTATTCTTGCCTGGGAAATCCCATGGACAGAGGAGCCTCCTGGGCTAGGGTTCACGGAGTGGCAAGAGTCGGACATGACTTAGCGACCAAACCACCACCATAGTGTGCAGGGCTGTGCGGTCTGGTAACTGAGACCCAGCACCACCCCTGAAAAGTGGAGGGAAGTGGGGAGGTATATTTTGTCATCTCACCTTTATTTCTGGTGGTGCTCGTGGTAGACTTCTGAGAAGTGTATATAAGGATAGAGCCTGGGGGTAATTATGAGATATTCTATGATCCCCTGTGCTTTTGAGACTGTGGACTCTCAATTTTAAAATTTTTGTTTATTTATTTTCTTTTCGGCTGCGTTGGGTCCTCTTTGCTCTGCCTGGGCTTTCTCTAGCTGTGGTGCGTGGCCGTCTCCCTGCGGGGGCCTCTCTCACTGCGGAGCACAGGCTCTAGGTGCTCGCGCTCAGTGCTTGTGGGACATGGACTTAGTTGCTCCTCAGTATGTGGGATCTTCCGGGACCCAGTATCAAACCCACGTCTCGTGCAATGGCACGTGTGTTCTTACCTCCTGAGGCCCTAGGAAGTCCCAAGACTGTGGATTCTCGATATAGGAAACAGGATATAACGGTGCAATATAAAAGAGATTGAGTTAAACCCTTTAGTCCTGATTTTGAATTTAAAATAGTATGGCAACTTCTCTGGTGGTCTGGGGTTAGGACTCCATGCTGTCTCTGCAAGGGGCATAGGTTCAGTCCCTGGTTGGGGAATTAAGATTCTGCATGCCATAGGATGTGGCCAAAAAATAAATAAAAATTGATGCAAAAATTCATGATAAACAACAATAAAATATCAGTATGGGCTCAAGAGGCATGGGTGTGCATGTGCATGGGCACACACGCGCACGTGCGCGCGCGCGCGCACACACACACACACACACACACACACACACTCTCCAGAGTGAGAAACTATAGGCCTAAAAGCCTGGGTTATTCTTCAGATACATTGTAAACAAGAGAAAGATTGGCAGGGAAAATTGTTAATGGAAAGACTTACCAAGCTTTAAAAAATAGGTAGGACTAAAACTGTAGTGGAAAAGCTGCCTTAAAACTCAACATTCAAAAAACAAACATCCAGTCCCATTACTTCATGGCAAATAGATGGGAAAACAGTGGAAACAGTGGAAAACTTTATTTTCTTGGACTCCAAAATCACTGTGGATGGTGACTGCAGGCATGAAATTAAAAGATACTCCTTGGAAGAAAAGCTATGACAAACCTAGCCAGCGTATTAAAAAGCAGAGCCACCACTTTGCCTGCAAAGGTCCGTATAGTCAAAGCTATGGTTTTTCAAGTAGTTACATATGGATGTGAGATCTGGACAATAAAAAAGGCTGAGCCAAAAAAGGCCAAAGAACTGATGCATTTGAACTGTGATGCTGGAGAAGACTCTTGAGAGTCCGTTGGACTGTAAGGAGATCAAACCAGTCCATCCTAAAGGAAATCAGTCTTGAATATTCATTAGAAGGACTGATGCTGAAGCTGAAGCTCCAATACTTTGGCCACCTGATGCAAAGAGTTGACTCACTGGAAAAGACGTTGATTCTGGAAAGACAGGACAGGAGGAGAAGGGGGCAACAGAGGATGAGATGGTTGGATGGCATCATGGACCAAATGGACATGAGTTTGAGCAAATTCTGGGAAACGGTGAAGGACAGGGAGGCCTGGTGTCCTGCAGTCCATGGGGTCGCAAAGAGTTGGACACGACTGAGCAACTGAACAGCAGCAAAACTGTAGTGACTGAGCCATACACATCTGGATGGTAAAATTATAAAGAAATGCAAAGAAGTTTTTATGACCAAAGCCGGGGTAGCCATCATTTTGGCAAGAGCACTGTCAGGAAGCAATAGTTAGAACTGGACATGGAACAGACTGGTTCCAAATAGGAAAAGGAGTACGTCAAGGCTATATATTGTCACCCTGCTTATTTAACTTATATTCAGAGTACATCATGAGAAACACTGGGGTGGAGGAAGCACAAGCTGGAATCAAGATTGCCAGGAGAAATATCAATAACCTCAGATATGCGGATGACACCACCCTTATAGCAGAAAGTGAAGAGGAACTAAAAAGCCTCTTGAAAGTGAAAGAGGAGGGTGAAAAAGTTGGCTTAAAGCTCAACATTCAGAAAACTGAGATAATGGCATCTAGCCCCATCACTTCATGGAGAATAGGTGGGGAAACAGTGTCAGACTTTATTTTTGGGGGGCTGCAAAATCACTGCAGATGGTGACTGCAGCCATGATATTAAAAGATGCTTACTCCTTGGAAGGAAAGTTATGACCAACCTAGACAGCATATTAAAAAGCAGAGATGTTACTTTGCCAACAAAGGTCCGTCTAGTCAAGGCTATGGTTTTTCCTGTGGTCATGTATGGATGTGAGATTTGGACTATAAAGAAAGCTGAGTGCCGAAGAACTGATGCTTTTGAACTGTGGTGTTGGAGAAGACTCTTGAGAGTCCCTTGGACTGCAAGGAGATTCAACCAGTCCATCCTAAAGGAGATTGGTCCTAAGTGTTCATTGGAAGGACTGATGTTGAAGTTGAAGCTCCAATACTTTGGCCACCTGTAAAGAGCTGCTTCACTGGAAAAGACTCTGATGCTGGGAAGGATTGGGAGCAGGAGGAGAAGGGGACGACAGAGGATGAGATGGCTGGATGGCATCACCGACTCAATGGACATGGGTTTGTGTGGACTCAGGGAGTTGGTGATGGACAGGGAGGCCTGGAGTGCTGTGGTCCATGGAGTTGCAAAGAATTGGACATTACTGAGCTACTGAACTGAACTGACCTGGGACGTGGGAGGACGCTGTGTGATCCAGGGGAGCCTTGAGCGGGGGATGCAGGGACTACAAAGTTCTACGTCTTGCCCTGCCAGCGATGACAAGTTTCATCATAAAATAGCTCACTGCCTCACACACTGGTTTTGCGGGAGTTCCTGCTTCCTGTGTTTTATTCCAAGTGAAAGGTAAAAAGATGAGTGAAAACAATGAATGTTCCCTGGACGGTTAATCCTATTAACACTCATGCATGGGTGAAGTGGTGAATAATCCACTCGCCAATGTTCAATCTCTGGGGTCAGGAAGATCCCTGGGGAAGGACGTGGCAACCCGCTCCATCGTTCTTGTCTAGGAAATCCCATGGACAGAGGAGCCTGGCGGGCTACCATCCACGGGGTCGCAAAGAGTCAGACGCAACTGAGCGACTGAACACAAGTGTGAAGTACTGCCCAAAAGCTCCTGAGGTGCGATGTGATGGAAAAGTCCAAATGAACTTTTGGGCCCGTATTTCAAGGCAGGGCCACAGCATGGTACAAACAGCTCTGGTAAGATAAGCTCTGACACCTTATCTCCATTCTGCAAGACTCTTTGCTCTTTGGGTGACCTTGGGCCTCTGGAAACAGCAGTTCTATCCCAAGTGAAATGCGTTCAGCCACCCTAATGCATAATTTACTGGAACCCAGAGAGGCTCCAGTGAGAAAATGAATGTGCAGGTTCCCTATAAATTGCAAACGCTTGTTCTCATTACTGCCCTAAGATCCAGAACAGCGAGTTCCGCACAGCACTTATGTTTCTGGCAATTTGCTCTGGCGGTACCGTCCTCTCCCCCGGCCCTCTCACAAATATCTGATATATGGGACATGTATATTACCACTCTCAGAAAAGGCCAGCTGGACAGACATTTAATCATGAGGCTCTCTGCCTTCATATAAGCTTTAAGGGAGTGGAAGTTCATGAAAACTAACATTTCCTGGCCTGCTGCCACTCCTATCCATAAATCACCAAATATTTATCAACTTTCCTCTTGGCCCCAGGCCCCGATCAAGTGTTCTTGAATCCATCAGTGGTGGGAAAATAATCTTTCCTTGGTCTCAAAGAGCCTATATTTTAGCAAGAGCAGAAAGGCAACCCATTAAATACATAAAGTATATAGAATATTTGAAGATGGTAAGGACTATTTGTTGCTGTCCAGCTGCTAAGTCGTGTCCGACTCTTTGCGACTCCATGAACTGCAACATTGGCAGGCTCCCCTGTCTTTCACTATCTCCTAGCGTTTGTGCAAATTCATGTTCACTGAGTCGGTGATGCTATCTAACCATCTCATCCTCTGTCACCCC
This sequence comes from Aepyceros melampus, assembly GCA_006408695.1. Lineage (NCBI taxonomy): Eukaryota > Metazoa > Chordata > Mammalia > Artiodactyla > Bovidae > Aepyceros > Aepyceros melampus. Next base: position 480,484 of record SJXQ01008892.1, on the reverse strand, counting down.
CTTCTTTTCCTGTCTTCAATCTTTCACAACATCAGGGTCTTTTCCAATGAGTCAGCTCTTTGTGTCAGGTGGCCAAAGTATTGGAGTTTGCAGAAGAGAGGATAAGTAGATTAGAGCTAAGTGAAGTGAAGTCACTAAGTCATGTCTGACTCTTTGCAACCCCATGGACTACCAGGCTCCAGGCCCGTGGGATTTTTCAGGCAAGAGTACTGGAATGGGTTGCCATTTCCTTCTCCAGGGGATCTTCCTAACCCAGGGATCGAACCTGGGTCTCCTGCATTGCAGGCAGACGCTTTACCATCTGAGCCACCAAAAGGATTAGGAAAGCAGGTGTGGGGGGGTAAGTTTTGTTCTGAGTGGGCAAGTTGGCCTGATTGAGCAGTGACATTTGAGAAGAGACATGAAGAATGTGGAGGGCCTGAGCCATGTGGATATCTTGGGGGAGGTACATTCCAGGCAGAGAAAACAACCAGTGCAAAGGTCCTGTGGCCAGCACTGCCTGGCTTGTCCAAGAGACAGCAGGGAGGCCAGTGTGGATGGAGTGAAGCGAGTGTGCAGGAGTAGAAGGAGAAGGGGCCAGGGAGAAGGGAGTCAGGGTGGCAAGGGCTTGAGAGGGTGCTGAAAAGACTTAAGGGCTTTGCTTTTCTCTAAGGAAGATGGGGAGTCATGCAGGGTGATGAGCAGAGGAGATTTAGGTTTTGAAAAGGTCCGTCTGGATGCTGTGATGAGAGTATTCTAGGGGGCCAGGGAAGAAGCAAGGGCACAGGTTGTGGGCAAGAGACGAAGATGAGTGGATTAGGATGGGCGTCACTGAGATGGGGCAGGGTTGTCTGGGGCTCCCCCTCAAGCACCAAACAGAAGTAAAGGCATCTCAGGGCCACTGGGAGCAGGGATCCAGAAAGGGGTGAGCAAAATTAGGGTCTATAAATATGCACACACACACTGTTGAATGAAGCTCTAGGAAAGCAGAGGTTGATTTTATTTTTCTCTAGAACACACAGCAGAGCATGTAGTACGTGCTCAAGAGATGTTTGTGGAACGATGGGGATCGGAAATGAAAAGCTTGCCCAGTTTTCAAAGCAACAAGAGCAAGTAAAGACATCTGGTGACCCTGGGTCTTGCCTCCCTGGCGAGGCTGTGGTCTTTTCTCCCATGGGCTGTGGTCTTCTTGGCCCATCACTCAGAAGCAGCAGTCATAGTTTCCCCTCCGGTTATGATGTGCATAGGAGATCTGCTTCTCAATCGGGCATTTCTGGGTGTGACTGGCTCCCTGAGTCATCCCCTCGAAGCAACAGAAGCTCCTTTTCTTTGGGCAGCTTTGCTTTTCCATTCAGTGTCTCCCTTCTTTCTGGCTTTCTGGCTTTCCCTTTTGTAATCAGAAGGATGGAGCCGGTGGTCTTTGGAAGCCTTTTGCTTGGTTAGCTTGCTGATTCTGAACTTCACATGCACACATGTGTACACACCCATGATAAATTCCTGTGCTATCCTGCACCTCTAATTGTTACAAGCCCCAGCAAGTGGTTAGCTAATTAGAGAAGCTCTTAATTATAGCTGCAGACAGTATGATTGTACTGTAATCCCTCCCCAGCCATAAACGCTTCCAATGGTAAAGGCTAATATTAGTGGATTTACTTGGGGTTTTTACATCAAGCTCATGATAATCCTGCTGCTGTTTTTCAGTCGCTTGTGTCTGACTCTTTGTGACCCCATGGACTGTAGCACCCCTGGCTGCTTTGGCCTCTACTGTCTCCTGGAGTTTGCTCAAATTCATATCCACTGAGTCGGTGGTGCTATCTAACCACCTCATCCTCTGTCACCTCCTTCTCCTCCTGTCTTCAATCTTTCACGACATCAGGGTCTTTTCCAATGAGTTAGCTCTTCTCATCAGGAGGCCAAAGTATTGGAGCTTCAGCTTCAGCATCAGTCCTTCCAATGACTATTCAGGACCGATTTCCTTTAAGATTGACTGGTTGGATCTCCTTGCAGTCCAAGGGACTCTCAAGAGTCTTCTCCAACACCACAGCTCAAAAGCATCAATTCTTTGACGCTCAGCCTTCTTTATGGCCCAACTCTAACATCAACACATGACTACTGGAAAACGATAGCTTTGACTATATGGACCTTTGTCGGCAAAGTAATGTCTCTGCTTTTTAACATGCTGTCCTGAGCCATCATCTAAATGGGCCACCGTGAGACTTCTATGAAACACTTCACACTTGCCTATCTTTCGTTACACATTTTCTGACATGCTCGTTAAGTCTCAGAATACATCATCTTCTTTTTGAGATGCACATTACAATTTGGTGTTTTGCTTCACTTTTTTACTTTCATAGCTTGCCAATTTAGTCATGTAAAGTTTTAAAAATTATACATTTACTCGTTTGGATAAAGATGAATTATGATGTCTATACTCATGCCTCAAATTAGGGGGTGGCAAAAATTCCTCAAAGTTGTCAGGATTAGGATTTTTAAATGAAAATATTGTCTTTTGAAATTAAGTTTACTGACTTTTAAAAAAGGTATGAGATTTTTATGATATAAATTTCAAAGACGAGAACGGTATTGTGTGAAGAGGATGTCTCCCTTTCAACCCAACATCTTTTATCAGATTTCTGCACAATTTCCAGAGACAGATTAAATACATAAAGGCAAGTGTGTACGGTAACTGGCGCTTGAGGGGGGGGGAGGGGTCTGTCTGAGGCGGGAGCAGCAGTGTTTCCAGGCACTTCGTCGTTATTGAGGTTGTTTAGTCTCTAGGTCGTGTCCAGCTCTTCTGTGAACCCGTGGACGGTAGCCCACCAGGTTCCTCTGTCCACGGAATTTTTCAGGCAAGAATACTGGAGCAGGGTGCCATTTCCTCCTCCAGGGGATCTTCCCATTTCAGGGATCGAGCCCGTGTCTCCCACATTGGCAGGCAGATTCTTTACCATTGAGCCACGTGGGAAGCCCTGCTGGGTACTTATTTGATGTCAAATGAAGGCATAAGATATAATTCATAAAATAAAGAGAAGAAAGCCCAAGGTGACACATGGTCAGCTGTATGAGCAGCATCATGAAGGTACACTGATATTTATTTTATTCAGATATTTTAAAAAACGTTTGTCTTAATGATTATTTATAAAACAGCACAACAATTTGGATGAAAACATCAGTACCACAGATATCTTTTCTTTCCCGAATGATTTGGGAAAAATAATATATGTTCCAATAGAAAAAATATATATGTATGTTATATATACATATATTACATATGTATGCATATTATATATGTGTATATGAAAGTGTTAATCATTCACTCTGGACCCAGGGATTGAACCTGGGTTTTCTGCACTGCAGGCAGATTTTTTACCGCCTGAGCCACCAGGGAAGCCCCACATATGTATGTATATGTATATATATATATGAATGACTGAATCACTTTGCTGTATACCTGAAACTAATCCAATATTGTAAATCAACCAAGCCTCCATAAAAAGGTATACAAATAACTAAATAAGAATAAAAACAAGTATAATTTACTGAGTGCTTAATAGTTTTCAGCACTCTATCTGTATTGCTGTATTGAGCCCATAGCTAACCTGCTGAGGCCAACTGTGTATAATTAACACTGTTTTCTAGATGGGGAACTGACCTCAGTCAGAGAGGGACCCTGATCACCAGTTTCTCAGCTGAGAATCAGGTGACCAGCCTGGGAGCTTTGGGCTCCTTCTCCACCACGCCATGCTGCCTAGGAAGTGGTAGAAGTTCTCCTCTGAGGGAGCATATCCAAGGTTTTGGAGTTCATACTTCACAAGGCTACTTTCTTTTAAAGCAAGAAGACTCATTTAGTTTCAGACCCATGGTTGAGGAAGGAAGAGTAGAGGCACTTTGCAAAGTGAGAGGCCAGGTGCTTTCATTGTGAAATATTACTTCCATCACTCCTATGTCCTTCACTTTCTCTTCTCGCTTATTTCCATATTAGCATGTGCCAAAATCAGTCTTGGGTTGTTTGGAAAGTAAAATTGAATTCTTAACTCTCCAATGAGCATATTCGTTGACCTTGAGGAGGGTGCTCATTGTAAGAATGAAATGGAGATAGAAGAGAACTTCAAGGTGATGGAGTTCTAGAATGGCCAGGAGAGTCTGTCTGTTCCTCTCACTTGGCAGTGGCTGCAGACACGATGGGTGAGCATCCCTTCATACCTTAGGCTGCTTCCTCTGTGCAAGGACACTCTCCTGCATAAACGATTCAGTGATCCAAGTCAGAAAATTGACGTTGGTACATTTACACCATCACGCTCTCCAGATCCCGACTAACGGCCCCAACAAAGTCTTTCATGGGTCAGAAACCAATCCAGGGTCACACATTGCATTGGGTCATTGTGCCTCTTCATTTTCTCCATTCCAGTCCATCTTTTCCTGATCTTGACATTCTTAAAGTCCAGGCTTCTTATTTGTATTGCTGCTGCTGCTGCTAAGTCGCTTCAGTCATAACTGACTCTGTGCGACCCCATCGACAGCAGCCCACCAGGCTCCCCCGTCCCTGGGATTCTCCAGGCAAGAACACTGAAGTGCGTTGCCATTTCCTTCTCCAATGCATGAAAGGAAAAGTGAAAGTGAAGGCTCTCAGTCATGTCCAACTCAGCGACCCCATGGACTGCACCCTACCAGGCTCCTCTGTCCATGGGATTTTCCAGGTAAGAGTACTGGAGTGGGGTGCCATTGCCTTATCCTCTTATTGGTACAATTCTCTCAATTTATGTTTGCTTTATGTTACCTCATGATTTGTTTCGGATGATGCGTTTTGGGCAGAAATCTCGCAGAAGTGATCTGTGTCCTTCTCAGTGCCTGCAGTCAGGAGGCACATGCTGGCAGTTTGTGCCATTACTGGGGATGTTAATATTCCTTACTGCTTGAGTAAGCTGATGTCTGTCAGGTTTCTCTGCTGAATAGTTAATAAATTGTTCTTGTCATGTCCGGCTCTTTTTTGACCCCATGGACTGTAGCCTGCCATGTTCCTCTGTCTATGGGATTTTCCAGGCAAGAATACTGGAGTGGATCACCGTTTCCTACTCCCAGGAATCTTACTGACCCAGGGATCGAACCAGCATCTCTTGCATTGGCAGGCTGATTTTTTACCACTAAGCCACTGGGGAAGCCCCTAGTTAATAAATATGTATGATGAATGTGTTTATTAATAAGTAACCAATAAATATTCTGTGGAAGATAGTTTGAGACAATATATCTTATGCAAATATTTTATTCCTCATCAGACTGTATGTCTGTAGATTGAGCATCTGTTGACACTTTTGCCTGAATCAATTATTCCTATCTTGGTTACCAGTGATTTTCTAATTCTATTATTTCTTTTGGATTTATTAGTTGGCATTCTACTGTAAGAGAGGGCTTCTCTTTTTCTTTTACTAATAAAGTGATTAATCACTAAATAATATAATAGATTTCTCTTTTACTCAAAGAGTCTGAATTTATTACTTTTTTTTTTTTAACTTTTGCTCACATTGTCCCCCATTTGGCCAATGGATATTCCCTCAAAGCAGCTCTTTTTTTTTTTGTTGTTGTTTTTGACATGATCCCATCACTCCTTAAGCACTTCCATGTTTTTTGGCCAATAAGATATTTCAGACTTAAATTTCCCCTGCCGTGGTCCTGGAATTAACACTTTTCAATTGTCTTTCAGTTAATTATTGGGTGTGCTGTGCTTAGTTGCTCAGTTGTGTCCGACTCTTTGTGAACCCATGGACTGTAGCATGCCAGGCTTCCCTGTCCCTCGCCATCTCCTGGAGTTTGCTCAAGTCATTGAGTCGATGATGCCATCCAACCATCTTATCCTCTATTGCCCCTTTCTCCTCCTGCCCTCAATCCATCTATTATCAATTACACATTCTAGTTTATTTTTTGTTTAATATTTTCTTGGAATATCTTTTGTTTTTAACATTTTACTTTCAGTCTTTTGGTAGCCATATAATTTAGTGTGTCTCTTCCTTGGTGGCTCAGTGGTAAAGAATCGCCTGCTAATGCAGGAGCTGTGGGTTCGATCCCTGGGTTGGGAAGATCCCTGGGTTAGGAGGAAGGAATTGGCAACCCACCCTGGTATTCTTGCCTGTGAAATTCCATGTATAGAGGAGCCTGGTGGGCTATAGTCCATGGGTTCACAAAAGAGTCAGATGTGACTTTGTGACCAAACAACACCTTAGAAAAAGAGGTAGCTGGCTTAAAAGAATATGATCTAAAAATATAATTTTCTTTAAATCTGATGTATCTAACCCTCTTCTCAGATTCTAGGAATTGATAAAATTGGATTTACTTCTAACATGTTCATTTGTACTTATTTTTGTTCAGATATTTCTGTTTTCCCCTTCCTTTCTTGCTTTGAAGTTTCACTGAATAGTTTTTCTTATTTCACTTCTACCCTTTTGGTTGTTTGTTCGTTTTACACTTTATTTCTCTTCTATTTGTGTTTACTCTAGAAATTAATTTTAGTGTGACTATCTGCTATTTCAAAATCGTGATCACTGTAAGGGCATGTGAATGTATGCATGCTAAGTTGGTTCAGTCGTGCCCAGCTCTGTGCAGCCCAATAGACTGCAGCCTGCCAGGCTCCTCTGCCCATGGGATTCTCCACGCCAGGTCCTGGAGTGGGTTGCTGTGCCCTCCTCTAGGGGATCTTCCTGACCCAGGGATTAAACTGCCATCTCTTATGTGTACCTGCATTGGCAGGTGGGTTCTTTATCACTAGTGCTACCTGGGAAGCAGGCTTTAGAACAGTTCAACTCTAGTTATTCCCCTCACAAACAAAAAACTATGCATTTGAGTTCTATCTTTGAAAAAACTTTAATCCCCTAAGAAATTATTACTCTTTTATCCATCAGTTTTGTTTAGATTCATCCACATATTTGTCAGTAACTTCGCTTATAAATTTTTTCATTTCACACCATCAGTATGCAATTACCTTCTCTCCGGTTGGAGTACGTTTGTTATTTTTTCCCCTAACAAAGTTTTGCTGATAGAAAACTTGCCCAGGTTTTCATTACCTGAAAGTGACCTTTAGTGTCCTCCCTCTTGAAAGCTATCTTTTTCTTTTCACAGGATATAACATTTTATTTACTGTTACTTTTCTCAGTTTATTGAAGATATCATTCTACTGCCTTCTAGCTATTTTTTATTATTATTTCTATTGGGAAATCAATGGTCTCCCCAGTTTGTCACTCTTTTGAAGGCAGTTGGCTTTTATTTCTTTGTCTTTGTTGAACTGAAAAGTACACTGTGATGTTTTAAGTGTGGATTTCTTATGCATCCTGGTTTGGAGCTCAGTTATTATCTTTTCAAATATGGTAAACCTCTCTTGTTTTTTCTTTGCAGAACTGGGATTACCTGCATGTTTAATTTTTTCACCGCATCCTCTTTGTTTCTTAACTTCTCTTTCCCATTAGTGTTGCTTCTCTGGAGGCTTCTTCCAGTCTATCTTTTAGCTCACTAATTCTCTCTTTAGCTGCATCTAACTGAAGTTTCCATTTGAATTACTGTCATTTTATTCACACAAGTTTAACTTTGCTTTCTAAATCTCCTTGTTCATATTTTAGCCTCTTGTACCTAATTCATAGCTTTAATTTTCTTTCATTTCCTTAAATTTATTAAACTATTGATTTGTTTCACTTCTAAACCTATAGTTTAATTAAACTCTGCAAAGTCGTGGTAGGAAAACTTCTTGTTATGCACAAGATTTATAAGACTAGAGAAAAGTGCCATGAGGAGTATCAGCTTTTTGCCTGAAGGAGGGAAAATGTTATGCTCATTTCCTAGTCATATAAGTGCAAGTCAAATTTGTGAAGTTATTCATCTCTTTTCCATTCACATTCATAAACTACTGAATCTATCCACTCTGTCAGCTGATGCAGTGGCTGAAGTCTTTGCAGGTCTGACTCAGCTGGTTGAGAATTCTGCCTTCTCTGGGCCATGTTGCTTTGTTTCCTTTTGTGTTCTGTGATATTTGAAAGTGGGCTCCTTCCTTGAAACTTTATTTTTAGGAGTCCCTTGAGACCTGGCAGATGGTGAATGAACTGGAACAGACTTGCATACGCTTCTGCAGATGCTGAAGAGGGCTACCTACTTTAAGTCACTTTAATCTTACTTCTCAGCTTAAGAGTTTTCAGACCATCCAGGTGGTGCAATGTAGACTGATCTGCCAGTTTCCTTCTGTAATGGACGTACATCACATCAAAACTCCAAGATTGTCCCTGCTCCTCTTTTTCCAGGAGGTAGCAGCCATGCTTTTCCATGCCCAAACTATACTGTTTTACATATCTTGTCTCATGTAATCTTCACCAATAATTCTACAAAATAGGTACTATCATATACTGTGACCTTGATCAGGATCTACCACCATCATTATTGTTATTATTTTATTGATAAGGAAACTGAGCCTCAAAGGAGGACAAGTAAATTGCTTATGGCTAGGCATTTAAACCAGGAGTAGAACCGTGGCAATCTAACCCCAAGAGAGGGTCTGCATTCTTAATTTATATGTGGTTCCTATTTGGTCAGCCTTCCACCTCCCTAAGCCTCCACGCCTTCCTGTCCATCCTCTGTTTCCCAAATGAGCTTCCCACCTACCCTCCTAAATCTCTGTTTTCCTCAGTGAGCCATTTATCAAACGCCTTTTTGGTGAAAGCCAGTCTAGTCACCCTTGATTGTAGAACTAGGCAGGGGCATGGTGGTCTTCCTTTCCTGACAATTCTTTTTATTATTATTTCTTTCTTTATTTTCGGCTTTGCTGGGTGTTTGCTGCTGAATAGGCTTTTCTCTAGTTGCAGCAAGTCGGGGTTACCCTCTAGTCGTGGTTCACAGGCTTCTTGTTGCCGTGGTTTCTCTCATTGTGGAGCACAGACCCTAGGGCATGCAGACTTCAGAAGCTGCGGCTCCCAGGTTCTGAAGCACAGGCTCAGTGGACATGGCACACAGGCTTAGTTGCTATGTGGGGTCTCTCTGGATCAGGGATCAAACCCATGTCTCCTGCATGGGCAGGTGGATTCTTACCCACTAGACTGCTGGGGAAGCCCTCTCCTGACCATTCTTGTCCACACACTGTTACATTACTCAACAACTCCTGCTCCAGTCCGCACAGACTCGGTTCTCTTCCCTCTTCCCACTCCCTGATGTAATCTCTAAAACCTCAGTGTGCCCCTTATTCTGCTCAAATAATTGAACATCAGTTTTACAGTGCATGTGTGCTCACTTGCTCAGTTGTGTCCAACCCTTTGCAACCCTATGGACTGTAGGGTCTTCTGTAGCGTCTGCCAGGCTCCTCTGTCCATGGAATTTTCCTGGCAAGAATACTGGAGTGGGTTGCCCTTTCCTCCTCCAGGGGATCTTCCCAACCCAGGGATCAAACCTGTACCTCTTATGTCTCCTGCGTTGGCAGGCAGATTCTGTACCATTAGCACCATGCAGTATCTCTACACAGTTGAAATTCCTATTATTAAACTGGGTACATTTTCATTTTTACAGTGCTTCCATATCTCAGCCATCTTCTTCATCTTCCTCTTTCTTTTAATTCTTCTCTTCCTCTCCTCTTTCTCCTCCTCCTCCTTCTTCTTCCTCCTCTTCCATGCCTCTGAGGACCTTGTTTTCAATATTCACAATATCAAATTAAAACTCTTTGTCCTGAATTTAATTCTATCACATTCTAGACCTCCATTTTCTGTATCTCTCTGTTTCAGGACAGACTCCAGTTGTACCATCTGTTGGCCAATCCATGAATATGCTTATATACTTTGTTTCCTTCTTATGATCAGATTGTATGATTGAGCTAATTCACCAGCCTCCATTATAGGTGAAATCAGGTGTTGTTAAACTCCCACCTATAGCTTAAGAGACTCTCTGTTAAGAGGAGAGTCCTTGGGAAACGTCTTAGAACTCAGTTACAGGGACAGCTTCCTGACTAATTGTCCACTAGAAAACCCACTGACCATTCTTTAGATTCTACATTTTCTGCTGTGACGTATACTCCATGAGCTTCCATCTTCACCAACCTTGTTGTTGACACTCACACATCATTTCTCTCAGGATATACAGTATACAAGGAATAAATAACAGGACAGAACAAGAAAGGGTGAGAAAACTCAGCACTAAGAGTGAGAGGTAAAGAGCAAAGCAGAATGGCAAAGAAATAAGATACTAATCCTAACAGTCAGTTAGCAGTGGCTAAGGATTTCATCTGCACTGTTCTCCTAAACAGAGACAGATTAAAAAGCAAGGACCTATTTGTATAAAAATATTAAATAGCTCTGGAATAAATTGGAAATATGATGCAGTTAGCTCAGGTTTGCAGATGTAATTCAACATAGGTATTGGAGGTAAGTAGATGTTGCTTTTGCAAGAAGCAAATGTCACCTACTTGGGGTGAACCAAACAGAACATGGTGAACATTTACTCCTTGGCCTTTCCCTATGTTAGCTGAAATATTCATGCAGTAAGAGGTCTTGCTCTAACTTGAGCCCAATAATCAGAAATTTGCTTGAAGTGAGCTACAGTAGTCTTCAGAAAGCCTGGAACCAAATAACAAGTGGTGTAGTCCTGTTTAGTAGGAATGATCATTTGTGTTATTTTTACATTGAGAACATAATATTTCTATTAAAAGATGTGGTCTGTTTAGGAACATTATAAAATAAATAGAGAAGAGAACAAGAACTATTAAAAATTGAGAAACAATCTGCCAACTAAAATACAGAAAGAATAAAAGGATTTCTGAGCCTACTTTGAACAAACTTTGTTACTGTAGGGCTTCCCTTGTGGCTCAGCTGGTAAAAATCTTCCTGCGATATGCAAGGGACTTGGGCTCGATCCCTGGGTTGAGAAGATCCCCTGGAGGAGGGGACGGCTACCCACTCCAGTATTGTGGCCTGGAGAATTCCATGAACTGTATAGTCCATGGGATCTCAAAGAGTCAGACACAACTGAGCAACTTTTACTTTCACTTGTTACTGTAGAGAATAATTTTTAGTTTCAGTAAGTATTACTAATGCAATCCAATTATGAATGATGGGAAAACTGTCAGACACAAAATAATCTCAAATAGTTGAAATGCTATGCCATAACCAGTGTGAACTCAGCTTTTGTTTGTTTCATCTAGCAAAGCAGCTAGTTTTTTCACACAACTTCTGAATCAGCCAAACATATCCTCCCTGAAACCTGGTGCTCTACTGGTTGAAGATTTGTAATGGTATTAGATGGATCTGAGGTTGTTGTCAGTCATGACACCATAATTCCCTCTGTGGGTATCTTTCAGCAGGGGAACATGGAGATCATAGCAATGGTCAGAGAAAGTGGACTACCCCAAGCCTTCTGTGTGTGTGCTCAGTTGCTCAGTCATGTTGAACTCTTTGCAACCCCATGGACTGTAGCCTGCCAGGCTCCTTTGTCCATGGAATTTTCTAGGCAAGGTTACTGGAGTGGGTTGTCATTTCCCTCTCCAGGGGATCTTCCTGACCTAGAGAGTAAACCCAGGTCTCCTGCCAGCAGATTCTTTACCAATGAGCCACCTGAGAAGCTCCCCAAGCCTTCTGGCCCACACCAACACAGAACAGTTGATTGAATGATTGGTGATGCATAGTGAATCAAGTGTCAGGGAAACCCACCAGAACTATTTCATCACAAAGATCTGTTTGGATATTTTGGGATTCTTCAGTGGAGGAGGTGGTTGTGGTGGTGGTGGTGGTGGTGGGGTGATGGTGATGGTGGTGGTGGTGGTGGTGGTGGTG